>CM049840.1:1566631-1781500 GCA_027422415.1 Schizothorax lantsangensis | reverse complement strand
TTGGCTACATGCTTAAAGCCTTGGGCTGATGATAATGGGGCAAACTTTTTGGGCAACGTTGCTGTCAACAGGCAACAAAAGTGAGACACAGGGCCCACGACCGATCTAAAGTATCCAAATAGAAATTTGTTACCCATTCTCAACGGGAAAGTGCCAAAGCAACATTCTCAAAAAAGTTGCCCATGTGTATCATCAGCCTAAAACAATTTTGTTTTAATGTTTAAAAATGTGTAACTATATCCATTTGATTGCACGTAGTTTCCATGATTAAGCTGGATTAAACTGTAAATCACAGGATCCAGAAAAGTAAAAAACACAAAACTAAATTTAGGGAAAGTAAAACTGAATTAAAAAAATGAAACAAAACAAAAACAAAGCAGGCTGGAGCCGGTAGCCTCGTGGGCAGTGCTTCCATATTGTGGTCAGAGGCATCAAACTGGCATGACATTTTTTACATTTGAAAAGTTCCACAATTTTTGTAGGTACAAAATTATTAGTGCCCCAAAGTCATTGAATTTTGCGAATTTAGTCTTTTTGAACCCAAAATATGAAATTTATGTGATTTGTGCAGAACAAATTTTGGTAGCACTTTAGAATACTGCTCCATGATTATTGGGTCACTAATTTCTTTAGAAGGATTTGTTAATACTTTAGTCATTACTAGTGGGTTATCGTGATCTGTGCTTAATTATATACAAACATTATTTACATTAATACCATATAGTATAGTAGTTTGTATAGTCCTGAAAAAAATAGTAGTTATTGATTAGCTATTAGTGAACTACCTCATTTTCTTGAGCACTATGCTTACTTACTGGTAATACTTTATAATAAGTATACACTAACAAAGCACTTCTAAATAATTTTCAAACCATTGGTTAATTGGTAATCGTTCATAAACTGTAATTAATACATTAATACTGCATATAAATAGTGAGTTCTTCATTTATTGTCACTGTAATTAACAATGTGTTATTGTTTAATTATGTTATGTTATGTTATGTTATGCTCATATGTAATTAGTTAGATAATGCTTTAACAACTTATTAACCATACACATTTCTCAGTTTAGATTGTTACAGAAAATTGGAAAATGTCATTAATTAAGTGCTTTAAACCAGCCATTATTGGACATTAATTGAATTCATATTCAGTGTTCCTTAAAACTTTACTAATACTTTCTGTAAGTCATCTCAGTGTTCCATGACCTAATCTAAAGTAAAAATGGTAATTCTTTACCATTAGAATATACATACTGCAATAAATGTATTGATCATTGTTTTTTTCATGTTTTCAAAAATTAATTACTTGTGATTAATCCACAGCTAGATGTGCATAAATAATAATTCACTCTGCAGTAGTAATTGCCCATTAAAAAATACAAATTACTTACTATTTGTTCTTGCCTGGTGGGTACTTGAGGGCCTCAGTTCAGAGATTGTGTCCTCTGATGGATTGTACAGAAAAATGTTATGTTACCTAGTGTTATTAATTTGCAGTGTATGTGTTTCCTGCATGTGTTTATGAATGTTCTTTTACCTTGAAAGTTAGATGGGTGTTCACCCAAGCATGCTCTTGGTCATTTTCATTGGACAAGCTCACTGGAACAACTGGAGCTGAGAAAGGTGAAGTTGGTAAGTTGCATTTGCTACCATGACAGTGCATGAAACTAATACACTATGGGGTAGATTTACTAACAGCTTGTGCCAGTGCAAACCGTCTTTTGGCGTTAAAATAGTACTGTCAGGATTTACTAAAGAGGAATAGAGAAGAGGCAGTAAAGAATTAGCGCTGAAAAGGCGTGGACAGTTGTTTTTTGCACCTGACCTTATTGAATATGCATTTGTGAGGAGTTTTCCTTTCAGACGCAAAATTTATGGGAGGAGAGTATTAAAATGAATCATGCAATGCGATTTAATAATGTTTGCGCTCGTCAAATTACTGGTATTTGCTCTATTTTTAATGCCCAAAAAGGGCATGTCTTAAAGCAGGCTGTAATTTACTCTGTCACTGAAATTGACAGATGTTTTTATTATTTTGTTTTTTTTTACTTACTCTGCATTCTTCCTTGATGTGTGGTTGATGGTCTTTGGTCTTGAGAGAGTCTCAGGACAGAGAATGTGTTCTCTAATTATACAGACTTTTTTTTAGTATTAGCTTGTGTTAGGCTGTGACTCATTTGCAATGAATGTGTTTTTGATTTCCTCCATATACTAATTAATGCTTTTTACCTTGAGTGGTAGATGGGTGTTCTTCCCAAGTTTCCAGCTGGTGGTCTGCAAGAAAGAAGCTCTCTCTTAAATGAGCTTAATTTACAGTACAAAAGGTACTCATTCTACTGCTGCAACTGAATTGTGCTCTCTTGCTTTGTATTTTAGCTTATTTAGCTTTACATTCTTGCTTTAAACAAACACATTTTCTATAGTAACCCTAGATGAAATGCTACGATATTTACCAAAAGTGAGATATACAACTTACGTGGTGTTCTTTCTTGCTTGGCACTTGAAGGTCTCAGCACAGAAAATGCATTCTCTGATGGATTGTACAGAAAATGCTGAATTACCAAGTGTGAGGCTGTCTCGTGTGTGCAGTAATTGTCCTTTTGAGTTCTTTTACCAAATACTAATTAATGCTTTTTTTTACCTTGAATGTTAGGTGAGTGTTCACCCCAAGCATCTTGTGACTCGTCTGCCTGGGAGAAGCTCATGGGAACATCTGGAGCTGAGAATGATGGTACTGGTAAATTTTGTTTGTAATGAAGTAATTTTACATGACATTTTCATTTTTAACGGCTGGTTTTCATTTATTAAAGTCTTGCAACTTCTGACATTAGGCAGAATAAGCACATGACTAAACATCTACAGTGTGTGCATAATTATTACGCATGCATATATCTGATCAATTTTTTTTCCAAGTTAATTTTACCAATTACAAACCATATCACATAACCACAAGCTGAAGTGTCATGAAACAGATGAAGACTGATTTTTTAAAAAAGTTTTATGGATAGGTTTTATGGATTGGATATAGATAGTTCAAGTAGTGACAGCAACGGTGACAAGAGAGTCATGGTGTGAGCTGCTTCTAACAATGAGCAAGACAGACCTTTCAGGGTAAGAGATGGACTTAAATGAACTCTCAAACCTTACTGCCAGATTATGGAGACAAATTCTTCAAACAGTGGTACGAGAGGATGTGGTGGTGGTCTTCAAGAGCCAGTCTCAACCTATGTTTATAAAGCCTTTTATCTTAATGTGTTTTACAACACTTCAGCTTGTTTCGTCTTATTTTTCAGGACTTTACCTTAGCAAAGACTCTGACAAACTGACACACTGTACTTGTGCTGGCGCTGGAGGCTAAAGGGCTCTTGATGTTTCAAACTTAATCCTTCACCTTAATTACTAAAGTCTAATGCAGTTAATATCTTTTCCTCTCAACCTGTTTTTTGTGACCCTGCTACACCAATGAGTATTTCTTGTCCAATGGTCACACCTCAATTTTGAAATTGCTATAGTGTTGCATCTTTCTCCTGGGCATTTAATAATTTTTACCTTTAAATTGTGAGTTTTTACTTTTTTTTTTGGCCAATTTTACCTGTAAAAGAAAACATGCTTATTTTTGCCACACCTGAATACAAAATGTATTTACTTCCAGTGCTCTTAACATTTATAGAGAATGTTAAGGGATATAAAAATATAAAGGATTTGGAATTGGTAAAATGTACTTGGAAGATAAATATGATCAGAATATCAACTTGCATAATAATTGTGCACAAACTGCATGTCAGCGGTGTCTATTCAGCAATCAGAAACTTGACCCACCCTGTCATGGAGTCAGCCTTTTGAGTTGTCATAAATGCTGTGAATTTACAACTTTTACATTATGTGTTACAGTACTCATGTAGAGCCCGTTACCTTGACAGCTGGGGAAAGTCTCAAAACAGGCCTGTTGTGGCTTTTCCATGGCCCTTTGGTGGTGATTAACAAATGCTGTTGAAAGAATTGGTATATAGATGTGTTATGTTTGCCTCACAAAACAAGATTTTGTACTACACAAAAGCCTTACTAAAGCTTGAGAGTGCTATTGCTTCTAATTAGCAATCAAATGTTTATTATTAAATCATGCTTAGTATGTAAATCCTCAAGTTATGAATATAATGATAGTAGTTCTGCCCAAACTGTTAAAATAGCAATAGAATTGGGTGAAGCTGAAAAAGAAAAGAATGATGTAAACCAACAAGTCACAAGAGACTGTGCTTAAAACATCCATTACAAACACAAAGTGCTTAAAACATCCATTAATATCAGTTTTCTAAATTTAAAACTCACAATTGCTGAAAGATTTCACTGCTTTGCTTGATGTAAGCAGAGGTCGTACAACAGGACCTGAAAAAAATAGCGCTCAGCAGTCACACACTTATGTCTGGAAGGAATGTATGTTAGGAAGATCAGGCCCTTTCTTTCGGAACATGCAACACAACTCCTTGTTCAAGCTCTTGTTCTGTCCAGACTTGACTATTGCAATGCTCTCTTGGCAGGTCTTCCAACCAATTCCATCAAACCTCTACAATTATCAAAATGCCGCTGCAAGGTTAATCTTTAATGAGCCGAAAAGAACGCATGTCAAACCTCTGTTCATCAATTTGCACTGGCTACCAATAGCTGCTCGCATAAAATTCAAGGCATTAATGTTTGCCTACAAAACCACCTCTGGCTCTGCACCTCTTTACCTAAATTCATTACTTCAGACCTATGTGCCCTCTAGAAGCTTACGTTCTGCAAGTGAACTATGCATTATTGTGCCATCCCAAAGAGGCACAAAATCACTTTCACTGACTTTTTCATTAACTGTTTCCACCTGGTGGAATGACCTGCCCAACTCAATCCGAGCAGCTGAATCCTTAGCCATCTTCAAGAAACGGCTAAAAAAACACATCTCTTCCATCTTTATTTGACCCTCTAACTCTAGCACTCTCTATTCTAACTATTTTATCTATCTGTCTTCTTTTTATAAAAAAAAACCACACACACTTGACCCTCTATCAATTACATATTTATTCTGTAACTGCTAGCTTTTCTTGAAAACTTACACTAGCTTTCTTTTTTCTATTCTATCTACTTGTTTCTTAAAAAAAAAAAAAAAAAATAGATTTATTTTTTCTATATTCTATCTACTTGTTTTCTTTAAAAAAAAAAAAAAATACCTTGCTACGTGTACTGCGTTAGGCTAACCAAGACTTGTCATAACACTTGCATGTTGTTGCTCTTTTGTTGGTTTTGATTGCTTCTATTGCCCTCATTTGTAAGTCGCTTTGGACAAAAGCATCTGCTAAATGACTAAATAATAATAATAATAATGTCTAGTAGTCATTTGACTGGTTTTATTGTATTTTTACCTTTTGTCTTGATGTGTTTTAGGGGTGTTGGAGCTTTTGGTGCAGGTGGAACTTTTGGTGCAGGTGGAACTTTTGGTGCAGGCGGGACTTTTGGTGCAGGTTGAGCTTTCTCTCTATTAATTTTCTTTTTCTTGTGGGGGGTATCATGAGGCTCATCATCTGATGAGTATATTTTCTTTCTAAGAGCAAAATCAGGGAATTAGCTTATTTTACAAAGCTGGATTATATAGATAATAACACTGGCATGTTTGTCAATTGAAAGAAAAAAAAAACCTTTAAAAAAACAAGTACGATGTAATTTCATCTCGCAATTCAAACTCCAAAAAGGGTGCATACTACTTTCTGTGCTGAATTCAAGATTATAAGTAAATAACTTAAATTTATCTTTGTTGCTCACATAAACTTTGTATAGCTTCAGAAGACTGAATATTGCTGTTTTTTTTAATTACTTTTCAATGTATCTATTTTCAAAGTGAAATATGCATTTTTACAACTTACTTGTGCATTCTTTTTAAAGAAACTTCAGATTCTGAGATGTCAGAAGTGTAGCACGCCCTTTTCCATTTTTTGGAAATGTTGTCAAAAGATGCTGAAAGAACCAAAGTATGTGAACTTAATTCATAAAAACATTAAGCTATGGAATGTCATGTATTACTGATTTTGCCATCTGTTTTAATGTTTATTTAAAGTGTAGTTTAACCTGCTTACTCGACTCATGTAGAATTCTGGCCTGATGCTTGGTCCAACCCTTATCTGGCTGTGGTGCCTCCATCGACCTGACGCTCTTCAGTAACCGGTCCAACTCTTTGTATGGAGGCCACCATGAGTGGCCATCTGAGTACCAGGACTTTGCTACAGGACCGGTACTCCCTTCTCTGACGAACTCCACTATCAGGTACATGTTTTTTTGTTTTTTTTGGCTGCAACAACCTAGAGCCCCATAATGTGTAACGACACCTATTACATTTCAGTTGTTCATATGCATGATTTAATTACCCAAAATATATGTAGCAAGTCAAAAAGTAAAAAAGGGAAAAAAAAAAATTATTGTGTGTGTAAAAGAGGGACTGAAACAAAATAACGGTCATAAGGAACTAAGAAAGCTTTCGCCTCAATGTTCTCAAACTTGCAGAAATGTGTTGGTCCTGAGATGTCGTCAACTAGATGAATACCAAGTGCTGAAGATGGAAGGGGATAATCAAAAAAAAGTTCATGATTCTTGAAGGTAGTGTAGGCCACGTAAATGTCATCCCTCGCTGAAATTATGTTTTGCAGCTTTGCAACTTTCCCATCAATGTAAACAAAACTGTTGGCCTGGTCCAGTTTCAGAGTGTAAGAGCATGTTTTTATTTCTTTGTACTGTGAAGCTCCATGAAGACATTCGGGTAGAGGGCCAGCTGTGTGTTGTTTTCTGAGCAGTGGTGGGTTGTTTTTCTCCTTTTTTTTGCTGCTGCTTTGCATTTCTGAGAACCTTCTCACAATTTGACTCAGTGGACATGTAGGTTTCCGCAGGAGTCTCTTCAGCTTGTTAAGGTGATTCTCGTACTGGAAAGCACTGAAGTTGTCGAGGACACCGTGGTGTTTTGCATCTTCTGCAAGATGTACAAGACAGTGGACATTGTAGGACAGGAATTTGGGGCCATATAGCTGTCCAAAGTGTGTGACAAAAAGTCGCAGAATATCATTGGCATAGTCGATGTGATCACCAATTAGGCTGTTGTTGCACAAGATGAAGATTCCCACAAAAAACAGCAGGAAGTTTTTGTACACCTCTGTGCTGAGTAGGTCTTTCAGCATAACAGGGCCTGTGTACAATAAAAACTGTCTAAACTCAGTCGCCTTCCATCGATCTATTTCCCTCACTGCCCTTGGTTTGCGCGCAAATTCCATAGGCACATTTTTCTTGGCACCAACCAACCTTTCTGTCAGCACAGTGGCTTGAAATCCTGACAGCCTGCAAGTTAGAGGACCCAGTCGAAGCCACAAGTGGAGAAGCCGCCTCATGACACCAAGGCACACAAGGTGCATGTAATCAAGGGGGAATCCAGAGACCATATCCAGGGAAGTTTCTTCCAGAGGTGAGGTGCCATGGTGGTGTTCTGGATCAGTCTTATTTCTGAAGCTATCATTATTTCTAAGAGGCATGTCATTTCTAGGGAATGTCATCCTGTTCTCCAGGTGCACTCCATCCTGAATGCACTTTTCGCATCCATGGTAGCCTGTGTGGCCTTTCACTTTTTTCAGAAATGCACGTGCAGGTGCGTCACAAACCATTGAGGTAAGCTGTAATGTTAACTTGAGTCCTTCAAATTCAAAACCATGACTTAAGTGTTTTATTTCACAGATGAAGTTCTCAAGATACTCATCAAGTGAGCTAGGTTTACTCTCACCACAAAATAAACCTATTGTCACAGGTTCCTCCTGCACCAAGTTTTGCACAGTTCCAAGAATCGGCCAGAATTGAGTTGCTGAACTCTTGTAGAGAGGCAGACCATCAATGCTCACCTGGAGCTTCAGATTGCTCATGTTCCGCAAAATGTCCATGTTGCTGTAGAGTACCCCTGAAATGGATTCCAGTAGACCAAAATGATAGTACTGGCCACCAGCCTTGTTTTGGACTTCAGTTCTGTTTGAACGCACTGTTCCTAATAGTGTCCTGGCATCTTTTGGCAGATTCAGATCTTGCTTGCGGAGGAGACTCAGTAATGAATTTAGTGCAACATGTGTTATTTTATGTTCTGTTGCCCAGGTTGCCAAGTCATCATTCAGGGAACTTGGATGCAGTTCAGAATCTGTGTCTGAGTCTGTGTCAGATTCACTGCTATGTGAAGCATTTGCCATGGTGACACATTCAGGCTCATCGATATGGGACAAACCGTCCATAAAGTCATTGTTGTCATCAATGGTATTGCTTGTGTCACTGTGCATGCCACCATACTCCTCCCTCCATGATGATGGTGAGAATGCTTCCATTGACTGAAGTTGTTTGTCCACCTTAGCCTTGGCTTTTCTCCGCAATGTCCAGTAAGATTGTTTTTTGCAATCCATGGTACTGAGATATTACACACACACACACACACACACACACACACACACACACACACACACACACACACACACACACACACAACACACACACACAAATGCATTGCACTAACCTGCTAAGCCAAATGCAGTGGTTCTCAACTCCAGTATTGGAAGACCCTTGCATTGCACATTTTGAATGTCTTTTACATGTGATTCAACTCATCATATAACAGAAGCTCCTTAAACTGAATAGAGCATGTTAGATGAGAGACATCCAGAATGTGTAGTGTTATGGATCCCCATGATTGGAATTCAGAACCACTGGCTTAATGTCTAATAATTCTATCACAATAAATACACATACCTTGTTTTTGACAGAGAGTGTGAACTGTGGATATCGTCGTTTAGTGAGTGTGGTTGACTGTAGAGAACTCTCTGTAATTGGGGAAGCAATATAACAGGTAATGTCAGTTTTGTTGGGGAAGCAATATAACAGGTAATGTCAGAGTTTGAATCCAGTGGTGTCTTGTTCATCCCCCCATCTCCTTAATTATCCAAAGGACTTGGTGACCAATAAATAGAAACAGGATGAAACTACTTTTTTTTTTTTTTTTTTTTTTAAACAATTAACAAAAAAAAAAAAAAAAATTTAGCCATAATATCATTTTTATGTTTCATTGACTAAACAAATAAATAAAAGAGGAGCCATTTCTGTGCATGGATATTCTTCCTCCATCTTTCACCTACACTGATGCTAAAAAGAAGATTATGGGAAAAGCAGATCTCATTAATATACATTAACTCATTACCATAGCTATTCTTAGTTAAAATATTATTTTATTATTAATATTATTATTTTTCTATTTTCACTAGTTGCTTGGGCAATTTCTGATATCAACTGCCTTTGGTGATATCAATAATTACTTTGGTACTCTTAAAAAAGTGAATTCCTGATATCAAGAATTAAATTAGTATGTTATGATGAATCTGGCAAATCAGAGATGCAGGATGCTAGTTTTTTTTTTTTTTTTTTTTAAAGAATTATCCCTTTAATGTCTTCATTAAGACATTACTAACATGGTGCATGATGTTTCTTTAATTGATCTAAACCCAAATACTGAGAGGTATCTGACAGTCAGTCAAAATATATACTCACAAAGCCAAAGACGCTCTCGTGATGTGGCTCTGAAAAGAGCCTTTGGGGTGTATGTAGCTGCTGTAGACACAAGCAAAAGAGAGAAAAAGAAGAACGAATATGAGAGGTATGTCTGTACAAATTAAAATGTTTTCAGTTTCATCAGTGATTATTGATTAATTAGCATGTTATGCTGAATCTGGCAAATCAGAGACGCAGGATGCTAGTTTTTATTTATTTATTTATTTATTTATGTGCGTAAGTATTTATTTGAATTATCCCTTTAATATCTTCATTAAGACATTACTATCATGGTGCATGATGTTTCTTTAATTGATCTAAACCCAAATACTGAGGTATCTGACAGTCAAAATATATACTCACAAAGCCAAAGACGCTCTCGTGATGTGGCTCTGAAAAGAGCCTTTGGGGTGTATGTAGCTGCTGTAGACACAAGCAAAAGAGAGAAAAAGAAGAAAGAATATGAGTGAGAAATGTCTGTACAAATTAAAATGTTTTCAGTTTCATCAGTGATTATTGATTAATTAGCATGTTATGCTGAATCTGGCAAATCAGAGATGCAGGATGCTAGTTTTTATTTATGTATGTATGTATGTATGTATTAAGATTTACTATTTTCACTTACAACAATCAGATGGCAATTGACACTGAAAAAAGAGAGAAGAGAATAATTATTTTCATGATAGTCTATAAATTCCCATAGTTTATAAAGGCTCTGATGAATATGTATAATATCATCTGATAATGCAAGATAAGAAGAATGCAGAGACCTTACAGCCCACTAACAAATAAGCCACAGTAAGATGCATTTTCATTCTTGAGAATCACAACAACAATAATAATAATAACAACAACTATTATTATTATTATTATTATTCTTATGGTTGTTACAATGAGGATGACCGATTCATTATCTATACAGGTTCGAGGTTTACAAAATGAGTCTCTTATGTCTCTCTCTCTCCCTCCCTCTCTAGGTGCACGATTTCAAACCTGTGACAACGCACTTTCCCATCAAATATAATATGAAGATACAGAATAATTGTGTCGAGGTTTTTTTATTAACGAGTCTCTTATGTGAAAGAGCGTCTCTCTTGGCTCTCAATGACCTGTAACCCTGTTTTTGAGCTTTATATAAAAAGACGGAAATAGGTGCACGCGCCATCGTGTGAGAGAGAGAGAGCTCACGCAATTTGCTCGCTGACAGTCAAAAGACACTGACTGCACAACGCACTCTTCACAATAAATTCTAAATGAATGTTATGAAGATATTATTAAAATAATTGTATAATTGGTCTCTTTTTAAGATTAACGATTAAGTATCGTTAACATAACAGATGACTCTCAAACGAAAGAGCGTCTCTCAAACGGACCGAAGATTGGCTCCATTGGCAATGACGTCACACAACTGTAACGGCATTTAACGGTGTTTTTGAGCGGACTTTATATAAAAAGACGGAAAATCGTTGTCTGAAATGTGATACATTTAGACGTCCGGAAAAGACAGTCAGTCCAACTTTTATAAAAATTTTATTGGTTTCATGAGTGAAAACGCCTGCTATTTATTTTATTGGTTATTCCCCTCAGAAAAACGAACTGTTCCCGCAGACTGTTTGTTATTATAATTACTTATAATTAAATTGTATTTCTTTCTTTATAGTTTTAAATGTAATTTACTTTTGTTGTCGGCCCATATTTTTAAAAAGTAATTTAAATCGGTTAAGTAAAAAGTAATTCACCTCAGGTAAACGCACTGCTGGGATGTCACTCGAAGGGGAGTCAGGTTGTGCGCGCGGTGGGCACAGACCCGGCTTATATAAGCCTGCTGCCCGGTTTCGCGGGCTTGGCACGCGAGTAAGAATTTAAGTATTGAGAGAAAAGTTTATTTATTTTATTTTATTTCATTTTTTATTTAAATGTATGTACAATTATATAATGACACACTGCGTTAACTTGGTATTAAACGTCAAAAAACAGCGTTTTCTAATAGTGTGGTGTTTGTGTTTTCATACTATATTCAAAACAATGGTGTTACCAAAAATATGACAAGTCATATAATTTTTTTTTTACTTCTTTCTTTTCCTCCCAGTTTGAGTCCCTCTTTGTTAAATATAATTGAGCAACCCCATAGGTGGCGATGTACGCACGCGAGTCGCCAATGAGCCAATGGATGAAGAAGAGCCAGTCACGCTGCGATCCGCCGTAAAGCAAGAAGAAGCACACTTCACTGTGTATGGTACATTGATGGTTGAGAGGTAAGCACAGTATGATAAGTGGAAATATATGGTTTTATGATAGTATCTTTGTCATTGGTGGGATTGTTGTAACATTTTTAAAAGTGAACTAATTTTAAACAGTTTTACCCAACCATATGTTGAAGCACCGCGTTTGGTGCATTAGCAACAGAGATAACATTTGATCCCAAATCAACTCCGATACACGTAAATGCATAGCAAAATACTTAATTTAAAGAATATTTTTCTTTTATAATAATTTTAGAAATTTAAATGTATGCAATACTAACGTTATACCCATTAAATTCCAAACCCATGTGACCTAAAGACATCAGAGCATGTGCAAATTATTAAGAAAGTTATTCACTAAGCCCTGTGCAATATAGAGAATATTATTCAGAATAATAATACAAATATTTATTGCATTTTGCTATGAAAGGGACATTCTTGAATATTTCTTAATGAAGACATTAAAGGGATAATTCTTTAAAAAAATAAAAACTAGCATCTCTGATTTGACAGATTCATCATAGCATGCTAATAAATGAATAAAAAGACGCTCTCGAGATATTGTTGGCTCTTAAAAGAGCCTTTGTGTGTGATAATGTCATATAGTTATAAATTGCTTTGATTTATAGGGATTAAACTAATAAACTACTTTGACTAGTGACTTTACCATTTGTTTTAATAATGTTTATTTACAGTGTAATTTATTCTACTTACCTGACTCATGCGGAATTCTGTCCTGATGTTTGGCTGTGGTCCCTCCATCATCCACTCTTCAGCAACTAGTCTTTGTATGGAGACCACCATGATCTATACCGATCTAGTTGTCTCTTCTCCCACAAACTCCACTTTCAGGTATGTTTTTTCTTTGTTGTTGTTTTTTCAACAGCATTGACTGTATTTATATGCCAAAACCTAGGGCTGCACGATATTGAAGAAAAATGCAATATGCGATTGTGATAACTTGTAAAATAATTCGATATTCGATAATATGCAATTCAATAATGCTTAAAGTGTGTAAAGTAAATTTAAATTATATGCAGGTATATTTCAAATCTGAAAACTCTATAACTCATGTTAATGTTTCACATTCTTTTTGTGAGAAGAAAGCATGCCCACAACTTCTGAACAGCTGTGCTTACTGTAGCATTACATAAAAAGTGCCACTTTAACATAAGTGTAAACCAGGGCCCGTATTCATAAAGATTCTAAGAATCATCTCAGAGAGCTCCTAATTTAGCTTAAAAATTTCTAGCTAGGAGTCTTAGCTTAAAAGTGATTCAGGACCAATCTGAGAGCAACTCTGAGCGAGGAAAAGACAAAAACTTTTATCTTAGTGAGGAGGCGGGGCTGACCCCATTGCTAGCTATGACACGGTCTTTTGAAGACTGTGATTGGTTGGTTGTCCAAGAAGGAAGTAAGAGTGCTTTTAAGAGTAGGGTTTATTATAAGCCTTCACTTTGAAATTACAAGCGTCATTTTTCCTGTTTTACCTCTGGAACTCTCTCTCTCTGCGCGCGCACACACACACACAAATTATATTCTTTATTTTTTTATTTACCATGCTGTCATACTTAACGTATTTTATAGGAAATGAACAGCGACACAATAAGGTTCTGAAAGTGCTGTAACAGACCCAAATCATCGCTGCTGCATAGTTTTTCCAGTTGCTAAATATGTTAATGTAGTTAATGTAGTGATTACGTCCATTTCTGGCACTGTGGCATTTCAGCGCGGTGTCGGAGATGTTAGCATGTCTCTAATAAGATCGGTCACAAACATGATCCCTGCACGATCTAATGTGTAGCGTCTTATTAACTCACGGTCATGCATTGTGTGCAACATTTCTTCTCCATCTTCTGTTTCATCCATTTTCTCCGCTGCTAAAGAAACTCTTAAGCCTCTTAAAAGTCCTCGTCCGTACTCCTAACAATTTTGGACTTTAAGACCTCTTTTAAGGGTTAAGATGCTTTCTGAATTACTTTTTTCTTTACTAGGATCTTTTCTTTAAATTTAAGAGGAAACACCCACATTTCTAAGAATTTTCTTAGAATTTTGTTACTAGGAGCAACTCTTAGCACTAAGATTTTTCATGAATACGGGCCCAGGGGGTTTAGGGTTTCAGGGAGGCCCAAATTAGGTTTATTTAACAGCAGAAACTAATCAAATGTAAAAATTAAACACTGCTTAGTCTTCACTATATGAATGAAATGCACACTGATTCTCATTAAAGCTACAAAAGAAATTCAGTCATGAGCAGTGAGAGATTTTCTCTTTGTCTTCTGTTGTTTGATTCATACTAAGCACACAGAAGGAAACGGGTTTATTTAGTTGCTGTAACTTTAAGTGCTTCAATATTTTGTTACTCACACTTTCTGAACTGTTTGGTCTACTTAAAGGTGCTGTATGTAGGATTGACACCCAGCGGTTGAACTTGGTATTGCAGTCCAAATTCAAAATATTGGAGACGGTTTTTTTTCACCAGCCCCTCCTCCTCAGACTTGACGCACACGCAGGTGGCCAGATTAATGACACCAACAGGAACAAGCGCACATGACGATGAATGAAATGAAATACGCGGCGTTTTCCGCCAACTGGCAACCCGGGGTGCCGAAATACAATTGGGTAAACTGGCAGTGGGCGGGTTTCACAAACCATAACAAAACACAGACATTCTGGGCCGGACCGCACATATTCAAAGAAGGATTACTAACTATAGCATTGTTTTTCAGATAAACAAGTATGTTAACTTAGCATGTTTCTTCAATATCTGCAAGCATATTATGGTATTTTTATGCTTTAGTAGAGTCAAAATCCTACATACAGCACCTTTAACCAACGTAACTGACTGTGTTTACATGAATACTCACCAAGACAGGAATTTTGACAATTTTGGGTAGGACCGCACAATATATAACAATTTCAAATGTACATATTGCAGTATGCCTATTGCAACAGCTTGCAATAACTGCATGACTTTAATACTTCAAAAGATTACAAAAAGTCCAAAAAAGGTTTAGGTCGACACACACACAGCAGAGAGCAGACTACATTGTATCCGACAGTAATGACGCAACACATAAGTGTGAGTAACTGTTTTCATTACGTGGCCACTATTGCTTTGTCTGTTATTACAGATCGTTTGATAAGAGTATTTATGCGTTTTTAATCTAAATCACTGCAGAGTCTGTGAAGGATGTATACTGTCACACATACACAACTCTTAGCCAATCATAGCAGTGGGCGTTTACTTCCGAGTCTACAATCCTCCACACCTATTCAAACAGAGCGCTCTGATGAGGGGGTTAAAAACAGGACAGAAAATAGCCTATTACTTCTAAATTATGATGTTTTTTGATGTAAAAATCTTGATAACATTGTAAGTGGACCTCAGAGAACAGTACAAAATAAAACAAAAACAAAATAAAGGCAGTTCATGACCCTTTTAAGCATTATAGTATTGAATATTGGATTATTTAATGAGTTATCTCATGTTGCATTTTTCATCATTATCGTGCAGCCATACCTATAATTACACTCTTACAAACTACTCTAACTCAAACTTTCAGGAAAGATGTTTTTAGATGAAAACTGACAATGAAGTCGAGGGATGTGGAGTGATTGAAAGGTCCTCGTGTCGGGACTCGGAACACGTGTTGACCTGAAGCGCAACGGCGCTGTATGATGGCACGCTGCCCACAAGGCTATCGGTGCTGACACAGTTTATTTTTTTGCAATAATCCAAAAGACTATTGGGTCATTCTGTGTCAACTCAACCAGAGGTATTTTTTTTTTCTGAAGAAAGATAAGTTAAAGTATATTTACTGAATAATCCACATTTTTGTAGGGGGGTGAAAATGGCAATTTTCACCTAAGATTTGGAGCCAAATTACAGGAGAGTAAAAATGACTTTAGAAAGCTGGCTGCATCTTTATATTATTTATATTTATATTATATGATTTTAGCAATTTTAGTTCCATTATAGGCCAACAGTGACGGTTCAAAAATGTTTGTTCCTCAGTTCCTCACGTTGTTGGTTTGTTGCAGTCCAGCATAGCAAACTTTGGTTGATATGAGTTTTTTTTTTTGTTTTTTTTTTTTTCAATTTCTGTACCTGAAAACTACTGTTAATACCAACCTGAAAAGCACTGTTTATTTTATTTGTTTGCTTTGTATTTATTTGTGCTACTGATTGTAGTTTGATTATTTATACTTGTTTGACAATAGCCCTTTTTTTTCCTCTGTACATAGCACATACCGAACCCTACCGAACCCGGGCTCTTAATACCACGATCCAAACCAAAATGTGAGTAATTTGAACCATTACATCCCTAGTACATATGTAAATATAAATATTTTTGCACATTCTTTTTCCTTAAGCTCAAAACTGAAGTCCCAATGCAATCATCAAGATGCAAAAAGATTGGGTTTCACGAATAATCAAAATAAAACTGAAGTTGTGATGTGGCTTATATAATTAAATATTGCTGCATGTTTCAGAATGAATCCCAAAACTGTGTTCATCTACACACATCTAGCTTATGATGCAGTGTTTTCTGTACTACATAAGCTTTACCTCTTTAAGTGCTGTAATAACAGACTTCTAAAACCTGTTGTCAGCAACAGAGAAGCTAAGACAGTGGTCTCAAACCTAGTTCCTGGAAGGCCACTGTCCTGCAGGGTTCAGCTATAACTCTAATTAAAAGGTCTGTTCACGCAATGTCGTAATTGTGATTTCAGCTTGTTAAAAGTGTTTATGTCCTCAGAGTTTATAATTGCAGCTTGTAAAATTAGTTTTCTGAGAGCTCCTGCTTGTATCATGTGACCACTGTACCACCTGACCTCTGTAGATCCATTTAGCCATTTGTAGTGGTGCCATAGAAATTAATATTTCTCTTTCTGAGGATGTAAACAGTACCGAATAGAATATCGCATGTTGCCATCTCAAGCCTACGATAATTGCAAGATGGCTTGAACGCAGCAAAACACACCTGATCCAGTTAATCAAGGTCTTCAGTATTACTGTAAACTTAGACCTAAACTCTGCAGGACAGTTTCCCTCCAGGAGTTTTTTTTTTTTTTTACACTGAAATATTACCATCAGATTTTTTTTGCGTTTGGATTCCCTATCTTAATAGAAAATCCAGTACTCACACACTGTCTGAGAAGTGCTTGTACACTTTGGGTTTGTCCGACAGGATGAGTACTGCATTGAGTTCTTTGTCGAGGCTTATTACACTTAACTTCAGTTCAGATATGTATTCTCATCCATGCATTGTTTTTAAATTGCTCTAACATGTCAATAGCTTTTAGTAGTATTGTGCTGCATTGAATATATTTACATACCACTATAAAAACAATACAGCAATAAAATCTTTGAGTAGACACTCATATTGTCACCACAATATATATTTTCATACCACCCAACCCTAAAATAACTTGAATGTGTCAATCTTTATCAGGATCCGGTGACAACTAGGGGGTGTTGACAAACTTCCAATGAGGACCACTTGAGAAGAATTACCTCATATGACCAAGCTTTAATGTTGTAAAGCAGATTTTGAGCTGATCTCCTTCATTCTGCCGCCAGCTCACCACAACCCCTGGGTGCACCAGCTGTGGAAATTACGGGCCAAACTTTGGGTGAGGGCCTTTCTCCCACTTTCCACCACCAAACCTCTTCCTACATGTAAACAGTTGTTTAGCGCACTGTCTATATTTGAATTGGTTTTTTTTTGTTGTTTTTTTTAGGCAGTAACCATTGATTATTTTAACAATCAAATAATGTTTTAGATTAATTGGATAAAATGACACATTTTCTATAAACTTATTTTATAATTCTAAATTCTAAAATAAAGTTTGTCCAGAGTTGAAAAGCAGAAGACAGTTTAACCCAATTCATTATAAAAAAATAAATAAAGAGAAGTAGAGAAAAACAAAAGGATAAACTGTTATGACTCATAGGTAGGCTATGTTCACACTGTCACTGTTTGGGAGTAACATCTGCATTTACTTACAGATGTGAGTCTCAATGTTCTCTACACACAACTGCTTACAATAGTGTTTCAGATGCTGTCTGTATGCACAAGTAACTGAAGTCAAGCAGTATTCTATTTGTGATTATTACCTCTAACTATAGCAACGGTGAGTAAAGTATTATCAAAGATGGCGACAGCTGTACTACTAAAAGACTTATCACAATTGGCACAACAAGAGTCCAGTCAAGGCCTGACTTCATCTGTTAAATCTGAACCAGCAGCATATTTTATAACTGGAGTAGATAGGATTATTTGAGTCAAACAGTTCACAAAACTTGAAAGGAGCAGAGAAAGTGCTTCAATAAACAAATATTGTTTGTGGTTTGCCCTGTCAGATGCTTCGACAGATGCGTGTGGACTTGGGAGTCATGTTTCTCCAGTGCATAACTTACATTTGATGGTTGTGTCCTTGTCTAAATTTGGACATAATTGAAGAGAATAGGAGTGTAATAATTCTGACTAAAATTGACATTTTTCTAAAATATTTACTTTAAATGTAGGTTTAATATTCTACATGTTGTATTTATGAGAGCAGTAACTGTAAAGGGGCTATACATATAATTACTACAGTTGTTACATGTAAAACAATTGCTTGGCAGCTATGTTAATTTACTATATACAGAATATACGTGTATATACACGTGAATACGTGTTCCCCATACCAGTTAACCAGTCTGTGTTTTGGTTTTAGCATTTTGAATACGTTTTATGTTTTTTTTGCGAATGTGTAGCACAGCCTACATAAATACATTCACTATATTTGTTTTCTTTAACTTCAGTTTTCACGTTGTTTGGAGGACAAAATTGGGCAGGATGTAGGGGCCCACTGAAATTCTTAATCTTTAATTTTTAAGCAGGATTTGCTGATTGCTCATTACAGGATTAAGTCCCTTCCTTGTACCTGCATCAGTCTAGCAGTTGTAACAATCCTTCTTTAATGGTCGCATACAATTTTTTTTATTCAGTTATGAGCTAAATGAGAGCCAAAATCTGTCTATTTCTGCTTTCTGCTAGTCTTAGATCAGTTTGGGCACGCATGCACAGGGCAGCTTTGGGTTAGTTGCTCTGTGCCGTTTAATGTATGGTAGTCAGAACATTGTTCAGTTTTATTCATTACTGTCAGCTTTCACAGCAATACTGTTAAATGAGCGATTATCTCTATCAAACAATCAATCATGGACCTTAAAGGGATGGTTCACCCAAAAACTTTATTCAAATAAATTAATATTGTGATAATTTTGTGACAATCATGTTCATCAGTCTGATTTCAATGGCACAGCTTAGTGTAGTATCTAGTACAGAGTTTGTTGACAGTATTGTGTGCATGTTGCTGCATTGTACATGGTGTTATGGCATTATTGTTTACACTAAGTAACTTGTACATTATTTCCTTATAAAATGCTCTAACATTTTTCCATTTATTTTCTCCACCAGACACACTAGGAAATGGTTCATCCTAAGATGCACAGATCTACCTATAGCCCACCATCATTCCCACACCCATCTTGCAATGTTTCATTAAGTGCAGTCTATAACCAGTGTCTTCCATGCACGGTCTGCTTCTTGCAGATGTTATGGATTATTCTATTAGAGTTCTTTATATTCTTTATTTGAGACTGTTATTATGTAGAGACTGTTATGTTGTGAATAAAGTCAACTGACCTCGATGCTTTCAGCAGTTAATACATTAAAGTGTGTCCTTAATGTTTTATTATTTAAAGATTGTTTTAAAGTTCATTACAGGCTCAGTGAATTTTCTTTCACTAGAAAATAAAGTGTACTGCAAACTGTCATAATCAAGTCTGGGACGTTTGTCAGTATCATTAATTCGGTGAGGCATCAAATCAAATGGACATTTGTATAGTGTTTCATCCAAAGGCTTCTTCATTCAGTTAAACATCAAGGGTTTTCTTTGCCTTTGTCACCTTTAACTTTCTCATTGGAGAGCATTATTTGGAACAAAATATAAATATGTATTACACTATATTTCAATGCATGACATGGAGTCAAACAACCACCTGACAAACCGTTCACCTTCATACAGGCCATGGTATAAATTGAAGTGTTACTCAAATTTTCAAGCTTGTAATAATTGAAATTCTAAGCAGCAGTCAAGCTTGGTATAAGAAAGGTCTAATTTATGCTTTCTGCAAGATGACAGACAAGGAATGTAAACCAATGATAAAGTAGGTATAATTACAGCTTGAAACGAGGGTAACTTCAAATAAGAAACTGGGCTGGCATTTTTTGAATGTATTCAAGCAAACAAAGGGAAATGGACAAACAAACAGATTTAAAGGCTGGTTGTGCATGATGGGTTTCAAAGAGTGTTCCTGTGTGAGTTTGTTGTTGTATTTGTATTTTATTATAGTGTCTTTGGACGCGAGCGGTGCGATGCATGCAACAAAAGAGAAACCCCATAATCACTATCGCCTGGATGCGGCGCGACTCCTCGTTCTATTTCTGGCATAATCCAAGCTCTTTGCAACAACGGTTGCGTCTGGTGTTGTATTAAAAACCTGAGTTCTACTGATTCGTCTGCTTGCTCCGATCCGGCGCTGCGTGACAGCACGTACTTTCAAATGCTGAAGATTCATCGTATAGACGTCGTATAGAGGTAAAGACGACGACTCATTAACAACAAAAAACGTTCGATCGAACGCGATGTTTACCAGATGCTTCGATCTTTCACAGACGTCTCCGCGACGTACCTGTGCTATCTGGGACTGTTTAATAGTTCTATAAACAGTTCAATGAGCAAATGCAATAATATTAGATCACTATTTTTGGCGGAACCACAGCGCATCTCAAAGCAACCATCCGATTCATTGCTTAATGATTCAGTGTTTTGAACGAATCGGTTGAGTCAAAGTTTCATTAGCCCATGCATAAACATCAGATGAATCAGCCGTTTGAACGAATCGTTTGAATGAACGACTCAATGAATCACTCATTAAACGCTCACTACTGGCACCTACTGGCGTTTTAATTTCGTTGCAAAGTATAATTTCCACCATCATTTCTTGTTTGTATATTCAATTTTTTTTTAAAGAATCTCATAATTTAATGTAGTTGTATTTTTCAGTGTAAATGATTTAATTTGATAATGTATAGATAATAACAATTACATTATTATAATTGAATTTATAGATCAAATGTAAGAATTTGAAATGAAAGTTAATGAGATTAGTGGGAAAATGCCCTCTATAAAAGTAAAAGAAAAAAGCCCTTGGATAAAATATATTTAAAAAATGCAGATTTATAGCCTATGTCACAGCTGATAGAAAACCGATGAGAATATTGCATTAGAATAAATCATATTTGCAAAAAAAAAAAAAACACACACACATATAATTCATATATATTTCCATTGTCCTCATTTGTAAGGCGCTTTGGATAAAAGTGTCTGCTAAATTACTAAATGTAAATATGTATATATATATATATATAAGCTCAATACCATAGAGCCCCCCCCCCACATAACAAATCCCAATTTAACCCCTGACAAGATGTAACTACTTAAAGCACCTTAACAACCAAATAGCAGTGCCCTAGCAACCACTGTTCCATTGAGGTGATGAGTTTTGCACAGCTGAAGACCCCACTCATTTTTTTTCAGGAAAGGTGAAAATTTAGTTTAGTTACACACTGTAGTACACTTAAAATTTATCTTTCCTTTTTGCTTCTTTCAGAGTGAATGAAGCCGTCCAAACTCAACACACTGCCTCCATTATACTAGCAATGGCTGAAAAGTGCATCTCCTAAAAGCTGCTGTTTTAGCATCCAAAAACGGCTAGCCATGACATTAATATTTTAGAACAAATTAGAGAGTAAAGAAGTATTTGAGGAGTATTTGCTGGAGTGGCTTCTTTCAAGGCTGTGATTTATGGGATGGTCATCTTGCAGACACCTTAATTATGCAGAAAGGGAAAGCACAAACCGTTTTGGCACCGAATAAGAATTCCTCCAATGATCTGACAGGAAACACAAATAACACGGCCAACGCCTCTGAGCTCTGCGCCTGAGCTATGAATTCATCTACAGCTTCAGAGTTTAGCTGGAGGTGTGTGTGTGTGTAGTTTATGAAATGTCCGGAAAGATATGAGCTGTTGGTTGAATGATAATAACATTAACGCTGGTTTCAACATGAAGCAGACGCAGAACATTCCAATAAAAGTTTATCATTGACAGAAGCGTTGCAGATTAAGGACCATGTCTGGCCCACATTTATCATTCTTTTATTACTAGCACACAATGACTCAACAGTTCACACACACACGTCTAACTCCAGCCCAGTCTATTGGCCATTTTCCTGTGGTTTAGGGCTTAATTAGACAATTTTGAGTAAGTGTAAATATTGTTAGAGAGTTCTGTATTGGTCCCAGTGTTAGTGTGCAGGGCTAAAGCACATGTCTTTTTTTGTCAATGGTTTTAAGCTCTGGCTGCAGACTCTCTGGCCCAATCATAAGCTCCTTCTCGCAGTGGATTAATTGGATCCAGGGGCGCCGTAAGGGGGGGAAAAGTTAGGACGATTCTAAGGGCCCGACGATGGGAGGGGGCCCCCGAGGGAGAAACGTGATTTCTACCGAGGGGAACGCTAGAGCCCTGATTAATCTACTTGTTTTCCAATTGCAGTTCAAAAGCACTTCATTTTTTTCAACATATTTAAGGTTGTTAAATGTGCACTACAAAATTTGTGCCTGTATATCTCCATCTATACTTACGTGCATGAATGATTTCTGAAGGATCATGTGACACTGAAGACTGGAGTAATGATGCTGAAAATCCAGCTTTGATCACAGAAATCAATTATACTTTAACAGATATTCACAGAAAACAGCTATTTTAAATTGTAATTTTTTTAACCTGTTTTTACATTATTTTTATCAAATAACTGAAGACTTGGTGAGCAGAAGAGACTTCTTTCAAAAACCCCTTACCAACAATCTTACCAACTCCACACCTTTGAACGGTTGTAAAAAGTTAACATTTTCACCAATTATTGTTGTAGGTTTACCGTAAGTCTCAGACGTGGTTTTAAACACAGATTTTGCTGAAAGATGTCATTTTTATTCATTTGCACGATATATAAGCAAGCAAGCAGTGCATCTTTAAAGGTCATGTCTGTTTTCTTAATTCATAATATCAAAACTTTGAGTATATTTCAAATAATTTAAAATATCCCTACAATTATATAATTCTTATATAATTTAAAATATAACAAAAGCAACTTCCGTAATGACCGTAATCATTCTTTAACGTGCAACATAATTTTTCGGCGGGAAACATCAGGAAGTGTCCTCAGTGTGTCTGATGAATTCTGTGATGTCTTGTGGCAGCAGCTGGTTTGTCTTCCTTCACTGCATCAAGCTGACACCCTCGTGTCAGTGTCAAACGATACAGAGCGGCGTGACATTCACTCATTATCACTGAACCAGCAGCTGCGTCTGCCCTCAAACAGTTGTGTGTGGCACAGGTGCATTTCTCTAGCTCTCTGCCCTCATATCGTGCATACTGTACACTGCAGACCAATCTGGAAAAAAACTGCTCATAACAACACAACAGTGTGCAAGTAAAATCCACATTCTACTCTGAATATAATGAAATCAGAATACTGCGATAATGGCACTGGATTCATAGCTGATGAAGTGATCTGACTTCTGTGCTGCTGCTCATTATCATTCTGCCATGACTGTTGTTGCTACAAGTGATTTTCATGTTACCGCACGGCTCATAAATGCTGTTATCGCGGCGCTGTGTTGATCAACAGGTCATGGGCGTCAGCCAATCAGAGGCTGAGGGGGCAGTGAGCCGGTCCAATGAGAGGCAGCGTACCGCTGATGGAGCCATGTGTGTCTCACTGAGGACAGGTTCATTTGTCCCGCTTTACTCAATGTTTACTACTGTACTCGGGTCAAACGGCTTCTGCTGTTATGGCAGGCGCTGCTTGATATTCAAGAGTTGGTCTTGATTGGTTTTGATAACCATATTGTAACTTATTTTGTTTGTGAAACACAGTCACTCACTTCCAAAACACAAATACCTTCATTCAAAACTAATTAAAGTATTTTAAACTAACAGTAGACTTTTCACTCAATTTACGTTTGTATTCTGTATTTTCGTATGTGTTTTTTTTTTCGTTTTCATCATCCTTTCCTATCGAAAATTGAACTTGATTTTTTTATTATGGACGAAAGTTTCGGAGGCAGTGTGTAACTGTGATTGACACAATGTGAGGTCGTATTTATTTTTGAATGTGCGAAAATTTCAGACGATAATTTCGGACTCAAAGACCGTGCAAAGACCTTTAGAGTTTTGTACTTTTATTAAAATGTCCCCCACGTGGGAGTGTAGTTTCTCTTTCTCTTGGAGCGGCCCGTAAACTCTTGGTTTGGGCCTCACAGGCAGCGAGTGAATGTCATTCCTCTGCAGCAGGTGTAATGTTACACCAGCGCGCTTGTTTAAAGCCCGGCCAGAATCTGGAGACTGATACGATCAGGACATCCTGTGAGATTGTGATGAGCCGAGAGGAGATGATCTGAGAGCATCACAGGAAGCAGATGACATGAACCCACTGATCAAAGAGCGGCTCTCCTCGCTGAGACAGCAGCTCTTCTTCATTTCATCTTTATTCATACTAATGTTAATGTCTAATGTCTGTGAACCCTACTGAGATATTTCATCATATGCTGCATGTGAACATGTTGAGGCAATAAATAAGCATTTCCAACATCATATGGCAAATCACATTAATCTCTTTTAGTCAAAAATGCTTTTGTGAGTTTCTTCCCTTCTGCATTTTTGACCATGTGGACTTTTAGAAAATAAACTCTTTTTTCCCACACTTTCACTAGTTTATTACCAGCAGTGTGTATGTATAAATACACCCCTGAAGAGACACATGTAAATATGATCAAACTGTATTGCATCATTTGACAGCTTGGATGGATTGGATGCACAATGAAATATTCAGTTTGCAAATTATATTTACCTGGATTTTTCTTTAAGTCCTTCACACATTTCTTATTATATTTCATTTCAAGCATAGCCTTCAGACACACACTTGTCTCCTTGATAACTGACTACAAAAAACTGTAGCAAGCTTGTTACCCATGGATGAAGCAGTAACATTTAATGTTTTAATGAAGTTTTCCTGTAACAAAAAACAAGATCTGTTAGTTTTAATGAAAGTGCATGTACTTAAAGAAGCACACATTTTCAGTTTTTTTTATAAAAACACATTTTAAGTAGCTTTATTCTTGTAGGTCAAACATATTTCATTGCCCTAGTGAAAAATACATATACTAAATTGTATTTGAAATACATTTATTTCATGCTAAGTATACTACAAATACATTTATGTACTTATTAAAAATAGCCTGCAATTGTACTTTTAGTGTACTAAACTGGTCTACTTAAAGTCTGCTAGACTGGAACACCTAATTTTGTATGCACGTAAATACACTTTAATTGTGAGGAATTAGTGCTAAAGTCCAACCAAAGATATACTGAAGTATATTTGATTGTGCTAAAGTGGAGCTAATGCAAGAATACTTCAGGTACACTTTAAATATCTTGAATTTAAAGACCGATATTATTCAAAGATTGTACAATCCTCATCAATAGTGACATTACAACACATTTTAGGCTTAATATTAAGAAATGTGCATGGTGCAATAAAGAAATACCAAAGAAAGTTTAATTATAATTTTACATCAGTAAGTTTCGAGTGATACGTTGGTATATGTTAATAGATTTGAACTATGCTTAGTAAGAAATACATTTATTTTCACTAGGGTAAATTTGCACAAATTCAATTATATTGTGAGTTTAAAGTCAAAACTGTGACTGAGTCATGATGCAATGCCTCTGAAGATTGTAATCAGGAGGTGTTTTATTACTTTACAGTGTGTGTGTTCGACTGTTTACTCATGTCGCTATGTTACCAGATTGTGACGTCACAGACATGACGTCGGTGAAGAGATAGCAGCCCTAGCTCACGCTCAATGATGCCAGAAATCACACTCAGATCTGGGCTTTTATTAACTCGCACTGATAGTTAGAGAAGGGTGGGCAAACATTTATTATGTCACTTATTAAAAATTACATTTTATATAATAAATTGAAACAATTATATAATATTGAGATATTGAGGATAAGTACTGTACTGAAATGACTTAATTTAATCATCTCATTTTATGGAACATTTCTTTAAAATCCTTTGGAATTGGCAGTTACCTGTAGATTCTCAAACAAGCACACACTTGTGCAAATCGATTAAAGCAGCGTGGCTATTGGCCAATGCCAGTAATCTCACAACGTCCTGTTATTGAGCTAAAAATGGACTGACTGATTAATAGTAAGGTAGTTGTTAAGTTTAGAGTTTAGTTTAGTTTAGTTGTTAAGTTTAGGTAGTTGTCAGTTTGCCGTTTAGTAAATCTAAACGCCAAAGTTACTTTCAGTAGTCTGTCTGTGATGACATTACTCGTGTGTGTGTGTGTGTGTGTGCTGTGCAGCTGTGAAGTTGACGCTGATATCAGTGCAGATGAGAGGAGTGTGTGTGTGTGTGTGTATTGTGTGTTGTGCAGCTGTGGAGGTTTGACGCTGATATCAGTGCAGATGAGAGTGTGTGTGATGGGACGCTTCTGACAGAAGTCTCTTTATTCTGCTGGTCAGTCAAATGCTACATGGTTGCCAATGACAGAAACAAAGTCAGCAGTCACCTTTGACACACACACACACAAACACACACGGCCGCTGCTGGAGTGCCATGTGCCTGTGTCTGCTCTACAGTCACTCTGTTCTCCGGGACACAGATGGCTCTGGATTCGGACGACCCACTGTGTGCCATTCAAGTCAAATGTGCAAAATTAAAGTATGGAACGTTCTTTAAGATGTGATGGTAGGACAAATTTTGGATTAAGGTTTCCTGTTTTTCAAAATCTGAGACCAAACTTCAGTTCAGGACCAATCTGTCTGTCTTTAAGGCCAACTTGAAGCTTCAAGATTTTACAGCTTTGACTTTTTTAACAAACAAACAAGCCTGGGTCAAATCAACATGCAAAGTTTGTCTGAACCGCTTTCCTTTCCTAGTTGCTTATTCCAGATGCTATTTACACTAAGAAAAAAAAAGTTTTGGGGACTTTACTTGTGCCAGAAAAGTGGGCTCAGAAAAAGATGGATTTGAACTGGTGTTTGTCACATTAAAAGCCAAATCCACTATCTTTACTATCCACACCACTGTTCAGCAAATGATTTGGTTTCTTTTTATGTCTGGCCTAGACAGCCAATGCTGAGTTTGCCGACAAGACAGGCTATTTGTATGTTAAATGTAAATAAACCCTCCATATTAATATTTTTGACACATCCACACTGCTTTCATTGGATGCAGAGGTTCAGAGCATCTGATACTTTTTACCAGTGAAAGTTGCAGTATCCAAATCTGAACGCATTGATTTGTAAAGGTTTAAACATATCAGCACATTGTGTTAAATCCATCTCAATCAATGCGCTCAATTACCATGAGAAAAAGTATCTCTATGAAAAAGATATACATGATCAAATTTAAATAAATAAATACAAACAGAAAGTTACTTTATTGAAACACATCTGACTACGACTATATTACATTGGGTTACACTTTATTTTAAGGTGCCCTTGTTACAGTGTAATTATACGTTTAAGTACTGCGTAATATTAATTAACTACATGTACTTACTATATGGTTAGGTTTACCATTAGGGTTTGGCTTAGTGTTACTTGCATGTAATTATGTGCAATTAATTGTTATTATAATAGTAAGTACATGTAACGTGTAACAAGGACACCTTAAAGTAAAGTGTTATTTTACATTATTATTTTACATTCCCCCATAATAAGTAAAATTAAGTAAATTTTCACTAAATTACTAAATTACAAATTAAAATGAAAACTGCATTTTATTTTACGTAAAGTGCATACCGTAATCTTTTTGACACGATCGACCCTGGTTCGAAGCCGCCTTTTGCCAAACTTTTTTTTTTCCCTTTTCAAATCTCATATCACATCAGAAAGGCATTTATTTTCAATAAAAATGAAGTAAATAATCAAAAAGTTGAAAATAAAGTATGGGGTAGGGTTAGGGTTAGGGTAGGTGTAGGGAGGGATTTATTGTCCCAATAAGGTGGCATCAATTTAATAATTTGAATTAAAATTATAATTTACACTCAATACATTATTATTGCGTACTGTTTTATAATGTACTACAATACTGAGGTGCAGATAATTGCCACTATTTGCAATAAGTAGTATAAATAGCAGAAAATCCTGCTATTTAACATAGTGTAAATAGAATCTATAGCTATTTGCACTTAGTGTAAATAGTATATCGCTTAAAAAAAATACTGCTATTTTCACTTAGTTTAAATAGAATCTATTGCTATTTGCACTTTGTGTAAATAGCCGCTGCCTAAATAGTATTGCCTTTCATTACACAAATTTGAATCTGGCAGATCATACTTTATAATCCATGTGGTTAAAGCTAGTTTACTGGTTCAATCTCAGCAAGGATCATGCCAGGAGTCACCAGTACACTGACCATAGGGAGTCACCGTTGAGCCTTTGATCAGGTCAGAAGGATCGGCCCTCATGTGTCCAGCAACAAAACAACAAAACCTTTGTCTCTGCCTCAGACATGCCCAGAAATTCAGGACTAAACAGTGCTGTTAGCTCATCCCTAGTGCTATGCATATTTGATAGGAGGCTGTAGAGAGAGTATGGAGCGTATGGGGCCCAGGTTTGGACTGTAAATGACTGTTGTCTATTATTTTACAGCCAGAAGACGGCTGTCATTCATCAGAAATGAAATGAGAGCTCACACCTCAGGCCAGACAGGAAAAGCCAGTCAAATAATCTCAGTTAATCACGGCGCTGGGCTACTGCAGCTTTCTGAAAGCCTGCCTGAGAGGCGGAGCCGTCACTATATTGAAACGGCTCAGAGGAAACGCTCATTTTCTGTAAGTCAACAGCAGTGTTTAAACACAGAGCACAGTTTCACCAAATCACACGTTCTTCTTATGACGTGCTGTGTATAGATTCTGATCACTGATACTGCAGCTATTATTGTCTTGTGGCCTTCATACACAATTTTATTGACAAGCGTTCCTTCTTGTCCGATGCATCTTTATATCATGAGAGCACAAAGCATGCAGAGTGGTTTACAGACTAGAGCATCCTTGAGCTCTGGGAAATAGCCACATAAATCCAGGTGTTCCTGGAGAGTTCAGATCTACACAGCTGAAGCGGATCAACATGGTTTGGTTCAGGATTCAATAACAGATGACATTCAGGAGTGTTAGAGCAGGACTGAACTGAACTCTGCAGGAAAGCAGATCTCATGGACCAGACAGAAGGATAAGCTGAAATGTGCTTAACTGTATTATTTGAAAAATTGTACTTGCACATATTAAAAGACCACTTAAGTTACAGTTTCAGGACTTGACAGTCATTTCATTAAAGTTTCTCTCACTTAGATACACTTTTGCACTTTGCAATAATGTCAAATTAAAAGGTTTACTTTAACAGAAACATAGGAGGTGGTTCAGCCTTGCATATAAAACTATGATTTTATATTACATATTAAAAGCATACATGATTCCACAGTGCTAAGAGACAACGTTATCGGGAAATGCACCCCTGGACACTAAGACATAATAAATCATCATGTTTTTTTTTTTTTGACTAACATAGTAAAGCACAGTTATAATTTTAAATAGTATTTTGATTATAATTTTAACTGTAGTGTTTTATACGATATTATGTTTAAAGTAAATATAAATTAAGCGTACTAAATTGCAGCTTCATCATTACAAACGTGCTGTTCCGCTCCTAGACTTCTGGGGCCCTAAACACAACTATTTTGCTTCACTTTCTTGGCTCCTTTTCTTTCTTTTTTTTCTGCTCTGGGTGGATAGCTGTTTCGGGGGACATACGTCAGACACCACATTTACATTTGCATGTTATAGAAAATATTTACCATCATGTTTACATTCTATAGTGAAATGCTACTTCCAATCATTTTTGAGAGCAAGGGGCCCCCTAGTGGTTTGGTGGCCCTGCACGTATAGGGAGGACTGGCCATGCAAATGTGTAATTACAAATACATTTTAGTCTACCATACCATAAATGCTTGTCAGCACATTCACTTTAACAATATCTCAAATAAATCATATATAAAGATGTACTGTACATCAGTCCTACTTAAACATAGCATTTAATATAAGTTTTATATTACATTTACATTACATTTACATTTAGTCATTTGGCAGACGCTTTTATCCAAAGCGACTTACAATTGGGGAATACATAAAGCGATTCATCTTGAAGAGGCAATCAGACAGAGGAAGTGCTCATAACACCAAGTCTCAGTCATTGTTCAAATAAGTACAAGCTAGCAAGGGAAGGAGAGAAAGATAAAGGGAAAGTGTTTTTTTTGTTGTTGTTTTTTTATTACAATTTAATGTGCAATTTAGCTTTATTAAGCATTTACAATGAGGGTAGAAAAACTGTATTGTGTCAAGGTCAGCCTTTTGATTCATGCAGTTATAACTACCTATCTGTGATTAGTAATGCTTTTGTAAATAGGTTATTAGTCTTCTTTATAAATCCGTAATAAAGTGAACATTATTGTAAAGTGTTACTGAATCCTCTTCCAACAGTAAACACACGTGCCCTCAGAAACAAAACATGTATCTGCATGCTTTTAAGTATGTACAGGTGCATCTCAATAAATTAGAATGTCGTGAAAAAGTTCATTTTTTCTTGTAAGTTATTTCAAAAAGTTAAACTTTCATATATTTTAGATTCATTGCATGTAAAGTAAAACATTTAAAAAGTTTTTTTGTTTTAATTTTGAGGATTAGAGCTTACAGCTCATGAAAGTCAAAAATCAGTATCTCAAAATATTAGAATATTTACATTTGAGTTTCAATTAATGACCATCCCTACAGTATAAATTCCAGGTATCTCTTGTTCTTTGAAACCACAATAATGGAGAAGACTGCTGACTTGGCAGTGATCCAGAAGACGAACATTGACGCCCTCCACAAAGAGGGTAAGTAACAGAGGGTCATTACTGAAAGGTGTGGCTGTTTACAGAGTGCTGTATCAAAGCATATTGAATGCAAAGTTGACTGGAAGGAAGAATTTGGGTAGGAAAATGTGCACAAGTAACAGGGATGACCGCAAGCTTGAGAATACTGTCAAGCAAAGCTGATTCAAACACTTGTGAGAGCTTCACAAGGAGTGGACTGAAGCTGGAGTCAGTGCATCAAGAGTCACCACGCTCAGACGTCTTCAGGAAAAGGGCTACCAAGCCACTTCTGAACCAGAGACAACGTCAGAAGCGTTTTACCTGGGCTGTGGAGAAAAATAACTGGCCCGTTGCTCAGTGGTCCAAAGTCCTCTTTTCAGATGAAAGTAAATTTTGCATTTCATTTGGAAACCAGATCCCAGAGTCTGGAGGAAGAGTGGAGAGGCACAGAATCCATGTTGCTTGAAGTCCAGTGTGAAGTTTCCACAGTCAGTGATGATTTGGGCTGCCATGTCATCTGCTGGTGTTGGTCCACTGTGTTTTCTGAAGTCCACAGTCAACGCAGCCATCTACCAGGAAATTTTAGAGCACTTCATGCTTCCTTCTGCTGACAAGCTTTATGGAGATGCTGATTTCATTTTCCAGCAGGATTTGGCACCTGCCCACACTGCCAAAGGTACCAAAAGCTGGTTCAATGACCATGGTGTTACTGTGCTTGATTGGCCTGAACCCCATAGAGAATCTATGGGGTATTGTCAAGAGGAAGATGAGAGACACCAGACCCAACAATGCAGATGACCTGAAGGCCACTGTCAAAGAAACCTGGGCTTCCATACCACCTCAGCAGTGCCACAAACTGATCACCTCCATGCCACGACGAATTGAGGCAGTAATTAAAGCAAAAGGAGCCCCTACCAAGTATTGAGTACATATACAGTAAATGAACATACTTTCCAGAAGGCCAGCAATTCACTAAAAATGTTTTTTTAATTGGTCTTATGAAGTATTCTAATTTGTTGAGATAGTGAATTGGTGGGTTTTTGTTAAATGTGAGCCTAAATCATCACAATTAAAAGAACCAAAGACTTAAACTACTTCAGTCTGTGTGCATTGAATTTATTTAATACACGAGTTTCACAATTTGAGTTGAATTACTGAAATTAACTTTTCCACAACGTTCTAATTTATTGAGATGCACCTGTATGTATGTTACTTTCATGTCCGTCTCTGCCTTTATAAAAGGCACATTTGAGGCAGATCTGCTGTGCTCTGAGACGTTTGATGCTGTTGTGTGTGTGTCTGTTTGAGCTGAAGCTCAGAATGACATCAGCTGCTAAAAATAGCTGCTGCTCACTTCCTCCTCTTCAGCACACCTGGACCAACCCATTACAACCCACGCATGCAGACGTTCTCCAAACCACAGCTTACTTCTTACACACCGCCTGCTTGGGTGAATCTCATGAGAGAACAGAAAGAAAAAGAGGCAGAACAGCAAAAACACAAATCGTAAATAGCACTGACTGTGTCTTAAATGTAAGTTACTCAATACCGACTTACCGTGTATTGAACACAAAGCAAGATCAAATTCACAACTCATGCTGTTGTTCTGAATATTTGCTGACCACAACACACTCGCTCATGTGATATAATTTGGTCATGTAATTAAGCAATATGTGACCCTGGACCACAAAACCAGTCATATGGTTAATTTTTTTTATTGAGATTTATAGATAAACAAGATTTCCATTGATGTATGGTTTGTTATGATAGGACAATATTTGGCCAAGATACAACTATTTGAATCCTGGAATCTGAGGGTGCAAAAAAATCTAAATATTGAGAAAATCGTTCTTAGCAATGCATATTACTAATCAAAAATTTGATACATTTATGGTATGAAATGTACAAAATATCTTCATGGAAAATTATCTTTACTTAATATCCTAATGATTTTTGGCATAAATGAAAAATCGGTAGCACTTTATTTTACAGTCCTGTTACACATGTACATACTGTGTACTTATTATATTAATTATAATAACTAGGTACTAACCCTGAACCTACCCCTAAACCTAACTCTACCCCATGTAGTTACCTTATATTACCAGTACTTTCTTAGGTAGGTACACCGTAAGTACATGTAAGTGCACTTACTGTAAAATAATGTGCAACCGAAAAATGGATAATTTTGACAATGTATTGTTGGCTATTGCTCCAAATAAACCTGTGCTACTAATGACTGCTTTTGTGCTCCAGGGTCACATATGGTTTGTCACTGATCAGTTTAGCTCTTATACTCTCAGAAAAAAGGTACAAAAGCTATCAGTGGGCCAAATATGTACCACTAACGTATTAATATGTACCTTTAAGGTACATTACATTACATAATGTAATGGATAATGTAAAGTCATCCTGCTTATTACACAGCTTATTACTCACCAAATAAATAATTGCATGGGCATGAAACATTGAATTGTGTTGAAATTGGTTTAAAATCTGATATTTATATTATTGATAGTATAAATAAAACAATCCATTACTTAAACTAAAGCAATCATGGTAACACTTTATTTTAGGGTCTCTTAACTAGTTGCATATTAGCATGCATATTACTAGAATATTAGCCATTTATTAGTAGTAATTAAGCACACATTTATGCCTTATTCTACATGACCTTATTCTACATCCCTAATCCTACCCAATACCTAAACTTAAAGGTGCAGTGTGTAGTTTTTAGCGGCATCTAGCGGTTGAGGTTGCGAATTGCAACCAACGGCTCAGTCCCCCGCTCACCCCTCCCTTTAGAGAAGCTACGGTGGCCGATACAGGGCTAAGATGCCATCGTCTGAGACCGCAGAGAGCAATGAGGTTTCTTTACAAAGGTAAATTAAGGAATTATATTTACTTAATTATTCAATAAACGATGTCATTGCGAATATTACTGTTACTTGTTCATCATTGTGTCAGTGTTTTTTCGCGAGAACAACATAGTGACGATACGCGCTCTGTAGAGCAGTTTGTCCGTTAAGGGCTACTGTAGAAACATGATGGCGACTTCCATGTGAGGGGACCCACGGTATATGTAGTTATAAATCGCTCATTCTAAGGTAATAAAAACATAACAGTTCGTTAAGTAAGGTCTTTATACTCCTCTGAAAACTTAGTTATGTATATTATATTGCATTTCTGTCTATAGATCATCCTAAATATTACACAGTGCACCTTTAACAACTATCTTACTAACTATTAATAAACAGCAAATTAGGAATTTATTGAGGGAAAAGTCATAGTTAATAGTGAATAAGTGTTCCCTGTTTTAAAGTGTTACGGCAATCATCCTGGCAGAAAGACAAACAATATTACAGTGATATTACTACTGAAGTCCTCTTGTTTCATTTTCAATATGGACATTAATTGAGATATTAGACAACACCCCAGTTGAGTTAACATGAGACAACAGAGCGAGTCCACGGTGTGATACAAGAATACAAGACACGTGAGCATTTTTTAGTGCCACGAATGAGCAGTCTGGCATACAGTGTTCCTATGGAAATATCAGACTAATGAATGCCACGATTCAACAATTACAATCTGATATTCCTGAGAGCTGTATATTAAAGGTGCTGTATGTGGGATTGACTACAATCGTTTTTTTTCACCCGGCCCCTCCTCCTCTGACTTGACGCACAGGCAGGTTGCCAGATTAACGACACCAACAGGAACGAGCTCACATGACGATGAATGAAATTAGATACACTGGGCCTCATTTACGAAACGAACGTACGACCGAAATTTGGGCGTACGGTCGTTTCTACGCAAAACTTGGAATTTATCAATATGGACGTGAGCGGTGGCTACGATCAAATCTCACGTCAGGTCTGAGCTCGTGTACGCAAGTTTTTGAGTTAGCCTGAAATTGCGTGCAGCATAGAGAATTGTATAATGACAGCATTTTGTTCATTTAGATTATTTTCCTAAACCGACAAACAAAGCTTTTTTTTTTTTTTTTTTTTCTTTCAGGGCTTTAGCTTTATGCGCAAATAGCAGCATAAACAACAGACCGTGAGGAATCACACATCGTCGTATCACACACCTGCAGCGCTTCTGTGAATCGAGAAAAACAGAAATTATAAAATGAATAAAATAAATCGGGCTACACGAAATATATTTCTCTTAATTAACAGATTAATAAAAGAAAAAAAAACAGTGCGACAAGTATAGGCCACTTTCGTTTTTGTGAGACTCTTAATGCATTTTATTTGTTTTCTATAACTTTTTTTTTTTAACTGACAGGGTGATCACGCAGGTGCCTCACACGCACACACACAAAATATCAGCGTTACTAACTTGACATTTCAGCCATTAATCAAACTAAAATGCAGTCAACCAAACATAAATGTTACACTGCACAATTTTCAAGGTCCACTGTAAAATCAGCGTGCAGACCTGAAACAAACATTTATTGCGCATGTGAAGGGTGATATTTTACATGGATATTGGAACTCAAGTGAAGTACAAAGCCTTGTTTACATTATAGATAATAGTTTAGCAACCAAATGTTACATGGCAAAAATGGAAACATTTGGATGTCGAATGAGAGAGGCTTGTGAGCCCAATACCATTTAGTTTCGCTTTAATTAATTCATTTTAGCTTGACGTTGTAGCCTATTCTGTTTATAATGAATGCCACTATAGCCTAATTTGTGTATTACTTCATAGTTTAATATAAAATTTTATAGCTACTAATTTTTTCATTCTTGTTTTGTAATACCGTTAAATTTAAAGGGTTTGTTGTGGATTAAGGAGAACTAAATAATCTATATAGTGTTTATAATATTTATAAATTTTTCGTTATATTTACTGGTATTTAATATACATATAAATTAATGCCATTGTTTGCAATTATAAGGTTAAGGGGTGTTTTTGGAGTAAGATCAATTTCTCTTTCATGAGATTACTTCCTCTTTTTGGCCAGGTTATGTTTCTCCGTGTCGTAAACTTTAGGGGCGAGGCTTCTAAACCGGGGTGTTTTTAGGGGCGTAATATTCAAATGACGATTGTTTTCAGCCGCCACATTTATCAACGTACGATCTTTCGTACGATGGGATTGACGGCATACGAATGTTTCATAAATCACACGTGAGCTCTGTCGTAAGTTGATTTGTGCGCTCGGATCTGCGCTCGTTTCTACGTTAGATTGATAAACGAGGCCCACTGTGTTTTCCGCCAACTGGCAACCCGGGGTGCCGAAATACAATTGGGTAAACTGGCAGTGGGCGGGTTTCACAAACCATAACAAACACAGACATTCCGGGCCGGACCGCACATTTTCAAAAGAGAATAACTGACTGTAGCATTGTTTTTCAGATAAACAAGTATGTTAACTTAGCATGTTTCTTAAATATCTGCAAGCATATTATGGTATTTTTATGCTTTAGTAGAGTCAAAATCCTACATACAGCACCTTTAAACATATTGAAGCTCCAAAAGCTGTTCCCACCTTAGAAAATGAAATATCATTGCACTGTTTTATCAGTTCAAACCTAACACACTTCTCTTTGTTAAATTCTTTCAAGAGAAATGTACTTGTTCCATCTTTGTTTTTAATGTTTTTTAAGTGCGTTTTACGTTTTAAATGTGTGTTTTAAGTACTTTTTTGGACTGCTTCATGTATATGTATATACATTAACACTGAGCTCTTATGTCATCTGTGAGTGTGATGAATTCAGAAGAGGGAAAACACCATCTCCTGCCAAAACTGGCTCCATTATCAGCTCATCAGCAGCAGACGAGACGGGACGGGCTGAATGTGGGAATCATGTGGTATGGCAGGTACATACAGGAACCCGGCAGAGAAACAAACCGCAGAAAGAAAAACAGCCCGCGCCATTCAGCTGCTTGTTATCGCTCCTCTTCAATAGGATTAATGTGTGTGACACTGCAAACTCGCTTGTGTCTAAATAAGCATATTAGTGTGCTTTCTTTTCCATGCACTACATTGTATGCTTATATTCCATCACACAATCAAACTACAAATTGCTGCTTTCTGTTCAGGAAGTTTGCATTTTGGGACATTATCAGATTCATCAAAGATATCTGACAAGAGATTACAAATGTGTTTCAGTAACTGAATCTTATTAACTTGACCTCAATGTTTTTTTTTTTTAAGACAAAGGCAAGTCAGGTTGTGTTGGCTTGCTTTCCTTTTTTTATATATATATTTTAATAATCTAAAGATTGTTCAGCTATAAAGAACCTTTTGTACAATAGAAAGATTCCATTGATGTTAAAAGTTCTTCAGGAAATCATTGATGCCAGTAAAGAAGCTTTATTTTTAAGAGTGCTTATTGCATGCTGCACAGTATTTTACCTTCCTGTTTAAAAAACAGTATGTGAAACAGCAAGAATTACGTAATGGTATGCAATTTGTTGTCATTTAACTACTCTAGAGGCAATTAGCTAGAGGCATCTCAGAAATATGAATGCACGGTATACATGCAGCAAAAACAGTATGCTATTTGAAGAAAGAATTGAAAAGGAGGCTAGATTCGAGGAAATGACCTATCAGACTCAGGTCGCTTGTATAAGCAGCAGCATGTGTCGTGTTGGAACATGTTCAACACCCATCCAGACCACGTCTGCAAACCCCGCTCTCAGAGATCTTCACACCGAGTGTGAGCGTTCAGAGAACAGCTGAGATCATGTGCTTGATTAAGTGACAGAGCTACAATCTATAAGTCAATGACAGTCTGTCAGCAGACGCAGACACAGACAGACACACTCGTGACCGCAGCCGTCTGGAGGAACGCAGGCCAAATCAAACCAGACCAGGCCTTCAGGGTCCCGTTACCAGTACGGGACATTAGACACGGCAGTCGCTGGGGTCTGGAAAACTCTTCAGGGACATTACAGTAGCTCAGATTTTACACAGGTACACTTAAACCCAGGGGCAGTTAAAGATGAATTAAAGGTTTATTATACATTTTGATTGTAGATGTAATAAATATATATATATATAATTACAGCTGGAATCATGTATTTATTTAGAAATGTCTGAAGTTACCTTATAGAATGCCACTTTCTCTTTCTGATCTTGTTTTTAACATGGTTCAGTGTTCTTTCAAATCACTTGAATCAACATTCAAAAAATGTTCAAAAAGTAATAACTTGATTGAATTTAGTACTAAATATATCTAAAATGAAATATTTAATACTTTCAAACAACTAACGCTATCAATTGGTGCTGTCAAATGATTAATCACATCCAAAATAAAGGTTTTTGTTTACATTATATATATGTGTGTACTGTGTATTTTTATTATGTATATATAAAAACACACACACATATATTTTGAAAATATTTCCATATATATATTTATATTAATATAACTTATATTATTTATAAATATTTGAAATGTATTTTTCTTAAATATACACAGTACACACATATATTATGTAAACAAAAACTTTTATTTTGGATGTGATTAATCGCAATTAATTGTTTTGACAGCACTAGAATACATGGAAATATTTTCAAAATGTATGCTGTATGTGTGTGTATTTATATACATAACAAATATACACAGTACACACACATATGTAAACAAAAACTTTTAATTTGGATGTGATTAATCGTGATTAATCGTTTAACAGCACTAATATCAACATTCATTTAAACAATAAGGAACAAGAGAAGCACAGTTGTATGTGATGTGAAATATTAAAGTTGGCATTAAATGCAAATTCTGTTTATTAACTCTTTACCCGCAGCAATAAAAAATAAAAAATTGCCAGCCACCTCCAGCATTTTTTATCATTTCACAAAAGTTTAATGGCCCCCAGAATATTTTGTTGTATGAATATCTGAACATGCAATATGTCAAAAGAAAGAACAGAACCTCTGCTTTTAAACAAACAAAGCCATTTTATTATAGCTTCATGCAATCTTTTTGAATGTAAGTTTATTGAAAAATGGAACATTTTGAACAAAAAGCGTTAAGAAAAATCAAATAAAATCACGTTTTTGTCAGAACGATGATCAAAACATCGATGGAATAGATCGCTTCCATCAACCCATCCAAAGGTTGTACAGTCCTAAACCACTTTCTGGATCAGAATTACATTCTGTAACGTATGTAATGATCTGTGTTTGATAATCGCATTATTTTACATTTGCATCTGTTTACATATACGATCGCTTGTTTCTGCTTCTTCTTTGCCGTGCTTTGATACAGATGTTCAGAGCTATTTCAGATGTGTAATAGCACCTCCTACCATATATGAGTGAAAACACGGAAAGCCAGAAGATTCCGTCAATGGTGGGGAAAGGGTTAAAAATCAATTTTCTTTTTACATGCATGTTACTGTTCTTATTTTGAACAATTACTTTAAATATTACCTCATAATCAAAATATCGATCACTTTATTTTAAGGTCCAATTCTCACTATTAACAAACCCTTAATTACAATTTTTTTCTCAATACATTTGCTGCTTATTAATAGTTAATAAGGTAGTTGTTAAGTTTAGGTATTGGGTAGGATTAGGGATGTAGAATATGGTCATGTAGAATATGTGCTTTATAAGTACTAATAAACAGCCGATTTTTTAATAATAGGCATGCTAATAAGCATGCTAGTTAATAGTGAGAATTGGTCCCTATACTAAAGTGTTTTACAAATGTCATACTAGGACTTCTCCACACATTTACCCCCGGTTTCACAGGCAAGGCTTAAGACTAGTCCCAGACTAAAATGTAATTCTGAGCTGTATCAACTGAAATAAACTTGCACTGACTGATCTTAAAACATATCAGTGCCTCAAGATGCACACCAGTAATGTTTTTTTCTAAGGCATGTTAATAAAAATGACTTAAATGTCCTAATTGAACTATGGCCTAATCCTGGTTTAGTCTAGGATCTAAATGTCTCCTCTGCAACTTAACATTCATCTGCCTCCTCTTTTGAGTGCAATGCCCACATCTCAAAATCAACAATCAGAAGTTTTTCTTTTCAGTAGTCCATTTTGGTGTATGACACAATATGGATGAAAAAAATCTGCCACTCAATCCATTTCACTTTGACTTTAAGGAGACAAATGTCAATTGAGACTTAAAGGAAAACGCCACCGTTTTTCCATATTCCAATATGTTCTTCCCTCAACTTAGACGAGTTGATATGTACCTCTCCCGTCTCAGTCCGTGCACTTAATCGCTCTAGTGCGCGGCACCACTATGCTAGCGTTTAGCTTAGCACCATTAATTTCTTAGGATCCAAACTGGGATAAATTTAGAAGCCACCAAACACTTCCATGTTTTCCCTATTTAAAGACGTTTACATGAGTAGTTACACGAGTAAGTATGGTGACACAAAATAAAACGTGGCGATTTTCTAAGCGGATAAAAATGATAACTATAATGTGTGGCGGAAGAGCAGTTTGCAGCACTTCGACCTCGGCGCAGTAATATCATCACTCCTGAAAACTCTCCCTCTCCCTCTCCCGTCAATACAACCAACGTGGCCTTCACTATCACTATCAGTGAGAGGGAGTGGGGGAGGGAGAGCGAGAGGGGGAGTTTTCAGGAGTGATGATATTACTGCGCCGAGGTCGAAGTGCTGCAAAGTGCTCTTCCGCCACACATTATAGTTATCATTTTTATCCGCTTAGAAAATCGTCACGTTTTATTTTGTGTCGCCATACTTACTCGTGTAACTACTCATGTAAACGTCTTTAAATAGGGAAAACATGGAAGTGTTTGGTGGCTTCTAAATTTATCCCAGTTTGGATCCTAAGGAATGAATGGTGCTAAGCTAAACGCTAGCATAGTGGTGCCGCGCGCTAGAGCGATTAAGTGCACGGACTGAGACGGGAGAGGTACATATCAACTTGTCTAAGTTGAGGGAAGAACATATTGGAATATGGAAAAACGGTGGCGTTTTCCTTTAAAAGTGGCATCCTTCCACTAGAAAACCTTCCCTGACATGAATGTTTATGCATCTGGCAGATGATTTGATCCAAAAAAAAACACAGAAACATCAGAGGCCAACTGTTACACTTTGGGCTTTGCAGTGATTCGGTGAAACATATTTCACATCGTAGCTCTAACTGCATTGATCAATCAGCATCTTGCTCTAAATCCGTTCATTTTATAACAAGATTTCAGGCTGTGACAAGAATATTAAGAACTTCAGCTTAAGTTTAAATCATTCCTCCATCTTCTCTGGGTTTCCCAGCATTCAAAGGAAGTTACGTCAGAATTCACTTGTCACACTTGACATTGACTGAGTGGACATGACTGTTTGCATGCGCTATATAAATGGATTTCCCATCCAAACCCTGGAACAACCGACCACAGATTATACAATGCTAATTGGCTATTAGTAGCTTGCAATAAACCTGTTTTCTCATAAAAGCCTGAGAACTGGGAGCTGTGTGGATGTGTTTATAGCTTATGGGTGTGTATGGATTGAACTCTACCTTGTTGTAAATGGAAATACAGCAGATGTTTGTTATATTGGCAGTCGTGGGTCGCTCCAGAAGAAGCTGTGGAGGTTGGAGGGGTGAATGAAAACAGTGCGTATCAGTCAAGCGCTGTGTTGTGGGTCAGTGCTGTGGCTCACGTCAGTGTCAGTGAATGAGTGCGGCTCTACAGCGGCCTTCTTACAGCTTCTCTTCCTCTGGGTTACCCCACAGACCGCTGTCTCTCCAGAGAGGAAGGTCTGCCTAATATACTTGTGCTGAGGGTTTATTTTGAGGAGTGAGTGACGCATATAGAGGCTCTCAGTCATTTTTCTCTGTCAGCATCACTGCCTCCATCTCGTACTTCTTGACAAGGCATGTTCTGGGAATAAAGCTCATTGAGGGACTAGCCAGGATGTTACTGGAAGCAGGCCTGACTTGTTGCGCTAGTACAGGTTTTCTCACAATCACCTTGTTTGGGCTGGTCTGTTCTGGTGTTTAAAGATCTGGGCTGGTAACTGAAAGGTTGTAAGGTTTAAAGCTCCAGCAGGGAGGATTCATGAGGCATCACCACTGATTCCTTGGTCTTTCGGTGACCTGTGGCCTGTTACGTGGAGCTGACAAAACCAAACAAACCCAACCCGGATTAGACTGGGTTTGAGTGGTCTAACAGTCCTTGCTATGAACGTTCTCTGTTACCTCAGGGTTTGATCTAGAGTTTACGATGAGCTCTGGAGCTCATGCACCTGAACGTGTGACATGAGATTAAGAGAGTATTATGAAAGATGTCATGAATTTAAATGCATTTACAAGGAAGAAAGACAGCTGCAGCCACAAAAGGCAGCTAAAAATTCTGAAGAAAGAAATAATCTATACACGTTCACAAAGAGATTAAAAGAAGGTTTAAAAGTTTAGCAATTTTAAAAGCATGATATACTGTATTTTGAAGCATGTATTTATATGCAATGTATGTTATTTTAAATTAAAAGTAGTATATTGTCAAAATATAATTGCTTATGTGTAATGAATTGAGGATATATAAATATTAATGTAAAACTATATAATACATTTATTTAAAATATATAGAATAAATACTAGCAGCAAAAGCCGGGCACTTCATTGCTAAAATGCTTTCAGTGTGAAGTGCTTTAATTTGGAGCAAGAGATACAGCAGGAGTAGCTTTTATTTATACCATATATATCCAATCCATCGTCTTAAAACCAGTTTGTTTAAAATAAACTCAAAATAAGCTACTTAGCTAGATATCCACTGAAACTCTGATAATACACCATAGGCTGTCAAAACAACAACACCTACAAATATAGTTCACATCACTCATTAACCATGAGCTATATTCCATGTTTTTTGAGGTGTGATTTAACAGAAATTTAAGCAATTTTTGTCATTAACTGAAAGTCTTCTCCTGTCTTCTCTCTAAAACCAAGAGTTAAGACTCACCAAAATGAAAGACTTTCTTTAAGACCTCAGAATGGTTACGGCAAACAGGTAAATATACACAAGAACTCAGGGGCTGTTTACAAGACACTCTTTTCAACTACAAACAAAACTTTGTATGCGTTTTGGCCATTCATTTACACAATGACAGCATTTTGGGAGCCTGAAAATGCAAACTTTTGAAAACGCGTTTCAAAGTGCTAGTTTTTGAAAACAATACTGTTATCATTGTGTAAACCACATAAAATGCAAATATTGTGAAAATGGTGACGCCATGCGAATGCATATTATGTGTCTATAGGAATGCGTGCATGCACGTAGTGTTTCTTTACAAAGTGAGATCGCCACCTACTGGCCTGGCATGAATAATACAGCGCTTTAATCATTTTCATGGATCTGTGTGAACTGGGATCGGTTTTGACATTATTGTGAAACTTTTCAAAAACACAAAGAAAAAACTTTTTTTTTCTGTTTTTAGTACATTGTTGTCATGTAAATGTACCCTGAGCCTGATTAATAAGACACACCTGAGATTAATCAGGGAGGAAACAGGAAATTCAGGTCAGAAAACCAGACGCTTTGTTGAATACAAGACATTGCATAACTTAAGATACCTAACACACACAAAACCCTTACAAGACAAATGTGAACATTGTCCATTAGAAAGCCATAAAGAACTTATGACAGTAGGGTGAGTAAGTAATCAGGAGAATTTTTTCTGGCCATTTTTTGTATTCTAAAAGCAGAACGCAGATGCGTACAGACGTCTGAAATGCTCTTTATTTTCTGTTAGGACAGTTTGGCACCCGGTGTCATTAGCAGCAAGACATAATACCAGAGAAACGGGCTGCCAACAGAGGCGCTTGTGTTCAGATCAGCTGACCGACTCTGAGCACGCTGTCAAATAGCACTCTTTCCAGGGCACTGATTGTTAACACCCCACCGCGAGACCCGCTGCCCCGGGCAATTAGTCATCCTGACAGCCTGCTTATCCGTCACCTTCCCTGAGCGTGACACACTCGTTTCCATGCGCTCAGCTCGTGTATGCCACTGCAGATCCTAACACTACATGGCGTGTGGGCAAGCTGCCGTTTAACCTAAACAACCCAATCAATTATGACGGTACAGGTGATGTGTCCTGTGAGTGATGTGCTAGATATGAGCTCAAGAGACACTAGCTATGTTTCCATCCACCTATTTTTATGCGCATTTAGGAATATCGCATAAAAAACACTTGGATGGAAACGCCAAGATGCGCATAAATTCTAAAAATGCGCATAAAAAACTTATGCACACAATTGAGTAAGATTGAGTAAGAGTAAAGGTCATTGCACATCGAGTCCGAAAATTTTGTCCGAAATTTTCGCACATTAAAAAAGAAATACGAGCTCACGTTATGTCAATCACGTTTACACACTGCCTCCGAAATTTTCGTCCGTCATAAAAAAAATCAGTTTTTCCGTTTATCACATCCGTATCAAGCATTTTGAGAGGTGTTTTGGACAGTTCAGAGCCACCGTACAAGCAGAAAGCCAAAATCCAGAATGGCGATTGTCAAGTTCATCCACTTCATCTCACAGCACAAAGCACTGTATATAGATCCTTGCGCACTGAGTTCACAGAAATTGGTGGTCTTCTTTTTAATATCTGGCTCTAGTATCGCTAGCAAAGCATCAAACTGAGCCACTGACATCCTGAAGTAAACTTTGAATCGTCCCGTGATTAATCCCACTGCTCCTTACATAAGGACGAACTCTCCGTTCTCTATCTATATCTCAGGATATGGATGGACCCAAATATGTCCTTTCTTTTTCTTTTTCTAAGAAGCGAGATAACAACAAAATCATCCTCAATGCTTGAAGACTCCATTTAGTAGGCTACTGTTCTGCGAATTTTTTCGCAACAGATTAATTAATACACATCGGACTCAGGTGTGCAAGGTTTCTGTGTGTGACGAATTTTTAGGATAATGAATACAAAAAAAACACATACGAAAATTTCGGACTCAGTGTTACTGGTTATAAACCATGGAAACTTGGAAATATTGGAAAAAAACAAGACACCATTTTGTAATGATTTTACTAATGGAAAATGGAAACTGTAATGGACCCTGTGGGTCTCTACTGGTAATTGGTTGCCTTCTATTGGTGGCTTGTTAAAACCAATAAATCCTAATGGAATATGTTCCAAAACACTACAAAAAACATTTTTAAATGGTTTTAATGGTTAAAAGTTGGTTTGTAATGGTATTTGTAGTGAAAACCATTAGAATTTTTTTGTGATGGTTCTATTGTTTTTTTTCAGCAGGGTGGTGAAGCTGGATTTCAGGTGGTGCAGTATATGAATAAAACGCAGGGTTTTGTGCAGAAATGCAGCGACATTTCATGAATTCATCTCACAGTGTTGTAAACTAAAGGAATGTGGATTTCTTTGTCAGATCTGGGTTTTTGTAAAGCTGCGCTGTAGTGTCACTTTGACTGTGTGACCTTCTCAAGTTAGTGTGAGTGATCATCAAAACGGCCAATGTTGCTTCCACGTTCAGAATAGCCTATTAGTCTACTTTATAGGTTATTACAACTGTCATTTCACAATTTCTCTTTAAAAATGTATATGTAAAATTATATAAAATTAAAATTTCTACTACATAACACATCAACTGACACTCAAAGGTATCTCTTAATTTGGTTAATCTTTATTTTAAAGTATGTGCACTTACAGTGTACTTACCAAGACAACTACATGGGGTAGGGTTAGGTTTAGGGGTAGGTTCAGGGTTAGTACCTAGTTAGTTATTGTAATTACTATAATAAGCACATAGTATGTACATGTGGAAGAACGCTGTAAAATAAAGTGCTACTCTTTGTTTTAAGGTGACATAGTTACACGTTACATGTACAAACCCGATTCCAAAAAAGTTGGGACACTGTACAAATTGTGAATAAAAAAGGAATGCAATAATTTACAAATCTCATAAACTTATATTTTATTCACAATAGAATATAGATAACATATCAAATGTTGAAAGTGAGACATTTTGAAATGTCATGCCAAATATTGGCTCATTTTGGATTTCATGAGAGCTACACATTCCAAAAAAGTTGGGACAGGTAGCAATAAGAGGCCAGAAAAGTTAAATGTACATATAAGGAACAGCTGGAGGACCAATTTGCAACTTATTAGGTCAATTGGCAACATGATTGGGTATAAAAAGAGCCTCTCAGAGTGGCAGTGTCTCTCAGAAGTCAAGATGGGAAGAGGATCACCAATTCCCCCAATGCTGCGGCGAAAAATAGTGGAGCAATATCAGAAAGGAGTTTCTCAGAGAAAAAATGCAAAGAGTTTGAAGTTATCATCATCTACAGTGCATAATATCATCCAAAGATTCAGAGAATCTGGAACAATCTCTGTGCGTAAGGGTCAAGGCCGGAAAACCATACTGGATGCCCGTGATCTTCGGGCCCTTAGACGGCACTGCATCACATACAGGAATGCTACTGTAATGGAAATCACAACATGGGCTCAGGAATACTTCCAGAAAACATTGTCGGTGAACACAATCCACCGTGCCATTCGCCGTTGCCGGCTAAAACTCTATAGGTCAAAAAAGAAGCCATATCTAAACATGATCCACAAGCAGACGTTTTCTCTGGGCCAAGGCTCATTTAAAATGGACTGTGGCAAAGTGGAAAACTGTTCTGTGGTCAGACGAATCAAAATTTGAAGTTCTTTTTGGAAAACTGGGACGCCATGTCATCCGGACTAAAGAGGACAAGGACAACCCAAGTTGTTATCAGCGCTCAGTTCAGAAGCCTGCATCTCTGATGGTATGGGGTTGCATGAGTGCGTGTGGCATGGGCAGCTTACACATCTGGAAAGGCACCATCAATGCTGAAAGGTATATCCAAGTTCTAGAACAACATATGCTCCCATCCAGACGTCGTCTCTTTCAGGGAAGACCTTGCATTTTCCAACATGACAATGCCAGACCACATACTGCATCAATTACAACATCATGGCTGCGTAGAAGAAGGATCCGGGTACTGAAATGGCCAGCCTGCAGTCCAGATCTTTCACCCATAGAAAACATTTGGCGCATCATAAAGAGGAAGATGCGACAAAGAAGACCTAAGACAGTTGAGCAACTAGAAGCCTGTATTAGACAAGAATGGGACAACATTCCTATTCCTAAACTTGAGCAACTTGTCTCCTCAGTCCCCAGACGTTTGCAGACTGTTATAAAAAGAAGAGGGGATGCCACACAGTGGTAAACATGGCCTTGTCCCAACTTTTTTGAGATGTGTTGATGCCATGAAATTTAAAATCAACTTATTTTTCCCTTAAAATTATACATTTTCTCAGTTTAAACATTTGATATGTCATCTATGTTGTATTCTGAATAAAATATTGATATTTGAAACTTCCACATCATTGCATTCTGTTTTTATTCACAATTTGTACAGTGTCCCAACTTTTTTGGAATCGGGTTTGTACTTACTATAGTAATAACAGTAAATTATGCATAATTAGAAGTAACTAACTTTAAACAAAACCCTAATCCTAATCCTAACCCTATAGTAAGTACAGGTAGTTGATTAATATTACCCAGCTCGGTTACACTTTATTTTAAGGTGTCCTTGTTACAGTGTAATTATAAATTTAAGTACTGAGTAATATTAATTAACTACATGTGCTTACTATATGGTTAGGCATAGGATTAAGGTTTGACTTAGGGTTACTTGCATGTAATTATGCAGACTTAATTGTTATTATAATAGTAAGTACATGTAACGTATGTAACGAACACCTTAAAATAAAGCATTACCCTAAGTTCTTATTTGTGTAACTAAACTGTAACAACGTTATTATTATAAAATCATGTTACCCAGAAAAGCTTTACAGAACATCCCATATAAAAATCCCATAAAAAAAAGAAAGAAAGAGACAAATACTTATCACAGTCAACTAAGAAAAAGAAACAATAACATACAGTAATAAGATTACAGGGAGTGAATCATTTAGTGTTTCTACAACATACTATTTTGAACCAGCTAAGGTCTCTACTATGATATGGATTATTACTTAAATGAATTGTTATCACTAATTTAGCTCGGACCAAATGTATGTGTCTTAGTGACGTTATAAGTGTTCATTTGGGAATGAAGAAATGAGAAAACTGTTTATCCTTTTCTGTTTATGTTTGTGTCACTATTATTCATGCCCCAGCAACATTTTACCCATATCTTGGATCATTTCTGTGTAAAACTATGTAAACATGCAAGACCTGCACAGACTTACACAGATGAGAAACGAAGCTCGTGAGAAGGTGGTGGATGCAGCAGTTAAAGTAAGATTGTACAGTGGCCAAAGGTGAAGCAAATGATCTTCCGAACAATCAGTGACTGACGTACCGCTGAGAAGAATCCCCTTCCTCTCAGATCTCAGAAAGTGATTCTCCACCACTTACATAATGATTCTTGTTTACCCAAACTCTGGGATTTGTCCTCTTGAACTACATCACTCCCTGAACGCAAGCGGAGACATGTCTGAGACGTGAGTGAGATGAGAGAGAAGAGCTCTACAGCGCTGAAGTGTATCTCAGAACATGTGAAGCAGCTCGCTGACAATCAGTCACACAGGGTCACACATTCCCCATGCATTTACTCACTGAACAGTCACTTTAACATTTAGCTTAGTGGATCATTATACTACATTTGCCAGTGTTACAATAACATTATTAAATAGCTGAGGTGAGTAACCTCAAATATGCAGTTGTTATTTTAACACTTACACAGTAATGCAAAATACAGTGGGAGCCAAAAGTCTGGGGACACTAATGAAAATTCTTATTTATTTAATTGTATTTATGTAATTTTACTTTGCACCACAAACAAAAACATACAAATACAGAATGCACTACTAATACATTAAAACCATAGTAGTTGCTCCGAGTGATTTAATTATCGTCTTGTTGAATTATCACTTGATATGAATCAATAGATAGTAGGTGCCAATGCCACGCTATATGCCAAACCTGTAGTGTTTACTAAATGAATATACAAAAAACCCGATTCCAAAAAAGTTGGGACACTGTACAAATTGTGAATAAAAAAGGAATGCAATAATTTACAAATCTCATAAACTTATATTTTATTCACAATAGAATATAGATAACATATCAAATGTTGAAAGTGAGACATTTTGAAATGTCATGCCAAATATTGGCTCATTTTGGATTTCATGAGAGCTACACATTCCAAAAAAGTTGGGACAGGTAGCAATAAGAGGCCGGAAAAGTTAAATGTACATATAAGGAACAGCTGGAGGACCAATTTGCAACTTATTAGGTCAATTGGCAACACGATTGGGTATAAAAAGAGCCTCTCAGAGTGGAAGTGTCTCTCAGAAGTCAAGATGGGAAGAGGATCACCAATTCCCCCAATGCTGCGGCGAAAAATAGTGGAGCAATATCAGAAAGGAGTTTCTCAGAGAAAAATTGCAAAGAGTTTGAAGTTATCATCATCTACAGTGCATAATATCATCCAAAGATTCAGAGAATCTGGAACAATCTCTGTGCGTAAGGGTCAAGGCCGGAAAACCATACTGGATGCCCGTGATCTTCGGGCCCTTAGACGGCACTGCATCACATACAGGAATGCTACTGTAATGGAAATCACAACATGGGCTCAGGAATACTTCCAGAAAACATTGTCGGTGAACACAATCCACCATGCCATTCGCCGTTGCCGGCTAAAACTCTATAGGTCAAAAAAGAAGCCATATCTAAACATGATCCAGAAGCGCAGGCGTTTTCTCTGGGCCAAGGCTCATTTAAAATGGACTGTGGCAAAGTGGAAAACTGTTCTGTGGTCAGACGAATCAAAATTTGAAGTTCTTTTTGGAAAACTGGGACGCCATGTCATCCGGACTAAAGAGGACAAGGACAACCCAAGTTGGTATCAGCGCTCAGTTCAGAAGCCTGCATCTCTGATGGTATGGGGTTGCATGAGTGCGTGTGGCATGGGCAGCTTACACATCTGGAAAGGCACCATCAATGCTGAAAGGTATATCCAAGTTCTAGAACAACATATGCTCCCATCCAGACGTCGTCTCTTTCAGGGAAGACCTTGCATTTTCCAACATGACAATGCCAGACCACATACTGCATCAATTACAACATCATGGCTGCGTAGAAGAAGGATCCGGGTACTGAAATGGCCAGCCTGCAGTCCAGATCTTTCACCCATAGAAAACATTTGGCGCATCATAAAGAGGAAGATGCGACAAAGAAGACCTAAGACAGTTGAGCAACTAGAAGCCTGTATTAGACAAGAATGGGACAACATTCCTATTCCTAAACTTGAGCAACTTGTCTCCTCAGTCCCCAGACGTTTGCAGACTGTTATAAAAAGAAGAGGGGATGCCACACAGTGGTAAACATGGCCTTGTCCCAACTTTTTTGAGATGTGTTGATGCCATGAAATTTAAAATCAACTTATTTTTCCCTTAAAATTATACATTTTCTCAGTTTAAACATTTGATATGTCATCTATGTTGTATTCTGAATAAAATATTGAAATTTGAAACTTCCACATCATTGCATTCTGTTTTTATTCACAATTTGTACAGTGTCCCAACTTTTTTGGAATCGGGTTTGTACAATCCCAGGCAGAAGCGTTGTTCTAGTGCTGTTTTCCACCAATATGTCTGTCATTGGCAGTTTTAACCATGTAAACTCTTTAGATGTCATTGACACACTGGACCCACAAAGACTGTACTAAATAAGACTGTGAATAAACTTAAATTTACCACAAATTTACCACCAATCAACCACAAATGTGAAACTGTATTGTTATTAATTGCATTGTTATTATTAACATACTGTAGGTTTCATGTACTATGTACATGTTCAATATTTATTTACTTGTTGGCCGTTTTAAAAATTAAAATGATGGGTTGATGCAAAGGAAAAAAATATTTATGTAACAACATTATAATGTAATATAAATGTAATGTAATAACATATTATGATGTAATAACACAATTTCAACTGATATCCATGTTTTCTATTAATATTAACACTCACCTGGTAGTGATAATATAGAGGACAGTATAAGAGAATATTGTAGAAATGAAGGGGAATGCTAACAGATCTCTCTCTCCACTATTGTAGACCTTCTTAAGAGTCACATATGTTAGTATGCTAAGTATGCATCTATCAGACAAACTTCAGTTCTACTATATTCAGTATTGTTAAAAAATATCAGACCAAATTGTTTGCCAAGCTACTTATACCTCCTTAAAACATGCGAAAGCATCCCAAACGAGGTTACAAATGGCCACTGTATCAATTCCATTCTAATATTAACACGCCAGAGTTAAAAACAATACATTCCTTTACAAATTCTACAGCTCATTTTGTTTTATTACTAGATGACCACACTTGAATTAAAGGTAAGTGGGACATGACAAGTACTTAAACTACACAGTGAAGTAAGTCAGAGTCGGTCCACTCTGTGCTCGGGGCCATTCAGAGCTGCTCTGTTCATTCAATAAAGAAAAGCCATTACCATCCTTCCCTGTCAAACATTCACTCTAGAGTTGGCCGGGACTTTGGGCTTATAGAAAGCCTCTTTTGATTCCTGCTAGAGTCTGCCTGACCCACGCAGGCCTTCCCTCTTAGAGTTAATAGTGCCTAAAAGGCAGGTGAGGGCTTCTGGGGAAGCCGTGCCAATACGAAGAAGCAAATAGCCCTGAGATGAAATGGGCCATGACACCACAATTCAGAGTATCTATTTTATAGGCCTCAAGAAAGAAAAAGCAGTAATCAGCTGTCACTTTCTGGAATGACTGCAGATGCCGCTGAACTTTCGGTGGTTTGCAGATTCCTTTTATGATTCATTGGTTTTCTGTCCTGAACTCGGAGTCCATCACGGGCTTCCTTGTCCCCAAGCGAGCCATCACTTATGCTATCATAGGCTTTGGGTTTAACCTTATACCTTTCCAAATATGAGCTACAGAATGAAACATATGGCTTGAATGACTGTAATGTAACGACAATACATTAGTCGACATTTATACACCTTTTCAGAGGTGCCAAGCTTCTGAAAATGACCCCTCGCGAAGGTCACATTTGGTTTTGTTGCAGTCATCCAGTGATTCTCTGTAAATCCGGAAGCACATTATGCGTATAAATTATTAGTCTGTGAATATTATAGTGTATGCTCCGTGTCCCAGTGTCGTCCCTCAGGGGCCGTGGCTAAAGTGGAAAAGAGTCTGGTAGCTCATATTTCTGGAGAGTGGCACACAAGCGCAGAGCGTGATGGGTCTTGCAGCTGGACGGCCGGGCCTGAGCTGGAAACTCCATCAAAGGTCCACCGCGAGGTCTCTGGCAAACCGTGGGATGACTCGCAGTATTAGAGGAGTGTACGAGAGCAGCATGAGCAAGTATGGGCTAAATGAATGACTTTTAACAAGATTCCCCTGTTTAGCAGCGTTGTTTAGCGTGTTGAAGGAACCAATGACCCATGCTCAACTCCAAAAGCTGGTCATTCGGCGGCTTAGGGAATATTTTAGGCATTGTACATATGTGACCCTGGTGCAATACCAGTCATAAGTAGCACAGATATATAGCCAACAATACATTGTATGGGTCAAAATTACAGATTTTTCTTTTATGCCAAAAATCATTAGGATATTAAGTAAAGATCATGTTCCATGAATATATTTTGTAAATTTCCTACCATAAATATATCAAAACTTAATTTTTGATTAGTAATATGCATTACTAAGAACTTCATTTGGACAACTTTAAAGGCGATTTTCTCAATATTTAGATTTTTTTGCACCCTCAGATTTCAAATAGTTGATAGTCCTATCCTAACAAACCATACAGCAATGGAAAGCTTATTTATTCAGCTTTCAATATGATGTATAAATCTTTTTTGTAAAAAAAAAAAAGACCCTTATGACTGGTGTTGCTGTCCATGGTCACATATGCTTCAAGTTGTAGGCAGTACAATTATGCTGCCATTTAAAAAAGTGTGTTTGTGCCGAGAAGGTGACCAATCCTGCTCCTGGAGCTCCAGTATCCTGCAGAGTTTAGCTCTAATCAGCTCCAAAACACTTGTCTGGGTGTTTCTAGTGATTTTGATTAGCTGGTTCAGGTGTTTTCATTTAGAGCTGCAGCTAAACTCTGCAGGACAGTGGGTCTCCAGGAACAGATTTGGACACCTCTGTCTAAGCCACATGCTAACTTTAGACCAGGGTTGTCCATTCCTGCTCCTGGAGGGCTGGTGTCCTGCAGAGTTTAGCTCCAACTTGCCAAAACACACCTGCCTGGAAGTTTCTAGTAATCCTGAAGAGCTTGATTAGTTGGTTCAGGTGCATTTAATTAGGATTCAAACTAAACTCTGCAGGACAGTGCCCTCCAGGAGAAGGACTGGACTCCTATATTTTTGGACTGTTGTAATGAGCTGCGAGTATGGATGAATACTAAAGAATGAATGGTAACTGATTCATTCAAAGAATCAGAGTCTTTCGTTCATGACTGAGACTGCAGTCGTAGTTGAGTTGTGCAGCTGTAATACTCTGAACATACTTTCCTTTGCATGCAAGTTCAAGATATTTGAGGAAGACTTTTTTAAGTCAGGAAAGATTATTTAGAATAGAAGAATGTGTGTGTGAAATTTTGTTCCTCAAATGAGTTGGCAGAAATTTGAAGGTTATCATTTTTATTTTTCCAGCAATCTCAACATAGAGGAGGCATAGTTTGTAGATGTTTCAGTTTATACGATTTCATGCAGTCAGATGTCAAAGATTGTGCTCTTCATCTGCTATGTACTTACATTAAAAAAATTGTTAGGTACAGTGTACCTAATGTGTTTGTATTGAATTGCAAAACACTAAAGGGTGGGTTAAGGTATAGGGGTAGCATAATTACATATGTAACTACAGAAATTAATTACAGATGAAAATACAGGAAGGCATTTTTAAGTTACACTTTATTTTAAGGTGTCCTTGTTACAGTGTAATTATACATTTAAGTACTGAGTAATATTAATTAACTACATGTACTTACTATATGGTTAGGATTAGGGTTTGGCTTAGGGTTACTTACATGTAATTATGCATAATTTATTGTTATTATAATAGTACGTACATTTAACGTGTAACAAGGACACGTCAAATAAAGTGTTATCCATTTTTACAGTAAATATAAGTACAAAGTGAACACATGAATGTACACAATATGTGCATTATATCAAATTATTAAATGTAAGTACGTAGTGGTTAAAGACACTTAATAACGAGTGGGTCCTGCTTTTCTGTTGTTTTTTCTAATGGCTTTGCTCTCTAAAATCAGCATCCTAATGATTACACATTTCACAAGCTGCAAAAAGCATCCTAGAGCCAGAAGCTCTTACAAATGACAAGTGCCTTTTCCAAATTACTAACGCTTTATAAACATAATGTGCTGCTTTTCTTTTGATTCTCTAAAGAATAAATTAACATTTTTGTCTGTATTTAGAGATTTTACAGTCTGAGAAATAAGTTTATCGGTCCCACTTTATATTAGGTGGCCTTAACTATTATGTAATTACATTTAAATTAATAATTTGGTACAATGCACTTATTGTGTACATTCATGTTTTTACATTGTGCTTGTTTAAAAAAAAATACCTGCATGTAATTACATCTGTAATTCATTTCTGTAATTACATTTATAATTACACTGTTGACCCATCCCTTACACTTTAACCCACCCTTACCACCAAACCTGTCCCTAACCTTACCCGTATCTCACCTCAATAGCAGCAGAAGTGTTTTGCAATACAATATGAACACAATAAGTACATTGTACTTATTATTCATGTAAGTACATAGTAGTTAAGGCCACTTAAAGGTGCTGTATGTAGGATTTTGACTCTACTAAAGCATAAAAATACCATAATATGCTTGCAGACATTTAGGAAACATGTTAAGTTAACATACTTGTTTATCTGAAAAACAATGCTACAGTCAGTTATTCTCCTTTGAAAATGTGCGTCCGGCCCGGAATGTCTGTGTTTGTTATGGTTTGTGAAACCCGCCCACTGCCAGTTTACCCAATTGTATTTCGGCACCCCGGGTTGCAAGTTGGCGTAAAACACAACTTATTTCATTTCATTCATCGTCATGTGCGCTCGTTCCTGTTGGTGTCGTTAATCTGGCATCCTGCGCGTGCGTCAAGTCTGAGGAGGAGGGGCTGGTGAAAAAAACCATCTCCAATATTTTGAATTTGGACTGCAATAGCTAGTTCAATCCTACATACAGCACCTTTAACATAAAGTGGGACCAGTTTATCTTTGCATAAGTAAACTATACTAAAAGAGTTATACTTATGATAAGATATGAAGAAAAGGAAGAGCACTGTACTAGAGCTGATTACTTCTTTAGCAGTGAATGACAAGGCAGAATGAGCCTTTAACACTGTTTGATGCTCAATTTTGTGGGTTTCTTCTGGTAGTTGGTATATTTTTGTGTGTACTCCTGGAAACAGCCTACTTACACTGGTGTGCTTTGTAAAACAAACTGAGCACAATTCATTGCACTCACTAGATTGCAGCTAATTAAACAAATTAAGCTTAATTAGATGAGACATGTGAACAGCCAGTGTAATGAGTGAAATTTGACCATGGCTGCATTCGAATATGCATACAGTCCTGCCCTACTTTATAGTAGGCAGAAAAAGGTATGCGAGATGAGCAGTATGTCCAAATTCACAGTATTCATAAAACTGTAGTACCTTGAGGTGTCATTTGTGAAAGACAGTAAAACGACACAATTGATGCTGGTAAGTCACATGACAATGACAACTTGACGGATATGGTACGCCTGGATTACAATCATATTATACACATTCATACTATAGAGAAAGTACTTTTTGGATGGTCATAGAGTATTCAAAAGAAGTACCTACTCAAAGAGTATGCAACTTAGGATGCTTTGAATGTGTAAAGAGTGACAGATAAGAAGCTGGGGGTTGATGGACCTCTTGATGTTAGATTCTTTTTATATCAATATCAATGTCCTCCAGGTGTGTGTTGCCCTCTAGTGGAGCATGTGAAATGTTCACTCCATGCACAAGCCGAACAAAATTTAAACAAGAAGTATATTCTGAACTTTTCATAGGAACCACTAAATCAGGAATGTCCAGTCCTGCTCCTGGAGGTCCAACAGCCTGCAGAGTTTAGCTCCAACACAGCTGCCAGAAAGCTTCTAGTAATTAAGACCTTGATTAGACAGGTGTGTTTAATTAGGATTGGAGCTAAACTCCAGGAGCAGGATTCGACAACCCTACATATCTTTGTTACAACATAGTCCAGTGTTTCCAAATCCTGGTCCCCACCCAAGACCTCAAAGTGTGTGTGTCAGATAACAGAGAGACATCAAAAATGTGCAATGTTGGGGCTCCAGGACCAGGATTGGGAACCAGTGCTTTAGTAAAAGGACTGATATATTGTGGCAAGAAAAAGTATGTGAACCCACTGGAATTCAGTCAGTCAATATTTATTTCTTTAGCACATTTAAAAACAAGACAGGTTGACCAATGTGCTTCACACAAGCAAAATTACAAAATAAAACAGATAGCTATCCATTTGAATGCATCTAAGGAAGTCTCCTTTGGATTTCAGCCGTGACTTAGGGACATTTAAAAGGAAGCTCTGACTAGATTTTAAAGTGTTAGTAGTATAATAATACTGTAAAACGACAGAAAAAATATTCTGGAGGTCCATGTTATCCTTTACAAACCATTGACCAAACCTTATTAAACTCTCAAATCAACAGGAAGCCAGTACTGAAGAGATACTGGAATGCTTTGTCATGCCAGTCTGGACAAAATAAAAGCATGAAGCATGTTTCCAAATCTTGGAAGCTTTTCATTTTAGCAAATTTCAACTCTGAATCACCTGGGTGGTGACGTTACTAGCTAAAAGACCTTTAATCTGGAGGGGCTGAGGACCATCACTTCACATTTAGACAAAGCTGAAGGAAATTAGTTGCCACCCAAACATTTATATCATCCAAGCAATCAAGCATAGACATAAGTTTGGAGTTGTCATTACAGTTCATAGGGAGATACAACCGAGGGTCATCAACACAAAAATGACTTGGCCCACCGTGTTTTTGACAGATGAATCCCAGAGGTAGCATATATAGGGATAACAGAACAGGACCAAGACAAGAACCTTGAGGAATCTCAGAAGAGATAGGCCATGATCTTATCCATGAAAAATTGCACATGCTCTCACTGAATAATCAGCAAAAGTAGAACATACAGGATTCAGGACTGTATTTATTGCACTACATAAAAATTATGTGAAATTAAGTCTGAAAAATACAGAACCTTGGCTTCTTTAACAAACTGTTGATACAAAACCATACAATCTCTTAGTATCTCATATGAAACCTGGAGCCCCTCTTTTTACCATTTTCTTTCTGCTTGTCTCCCTTTTTGTCTAAGCAAGTGACTCTCAGCATTAAGCCAGGGCTGAGCTATAACTTTCAGTTTTACGAGTTTGATTAGAGCAGTGCAGTTTAATTGCACTCAATGTTAAAATCGGCCACCAACTCATCTAATCCCTAACTACATGGAGAATACTCAAAGACTTGTGTCTGCGACTGGGAATTATAAACCCCTGAAAACTTAGAGGCCGACAGATCATTTATAGTGCGAGCATAGCTGCCGACTGACTCAGGGCCCAAAGCAGGCCCAGAGAGACCTTTATTCTCTATTGCAAACTCACACACCGGGACACCTCAAGACAACACCAAATCCAGAGTGCTTGTGTGCAGAGTCAGCTACAGATTGGGTTAGGTTGAAAGAATCCACTAAAGAGAAAAAAAAGAACAAAATATATCTCACACTAGAGGCTTATCAGGACAGCAAATATGAATATTAAATTCACCTAATATTAAAAGGCTATCAGCTTTCCTGTAGCTTGATTAGTAGAGAATGGTGCTAGCAACGGCAAGGTCATGTGTTCAAGCATAGTGATAGTAAGTTGAAGTAGAAGCCTCATTTGTTTTGGATAATAAAGGCACATGCTCTAGAGGATGATGATTATCAGTGTCGATCCCCCTCTTTTTAAAATGCTTTTGTATTACTTGTAAACAGATGACACTTCCCTGGGAGCTGGAACAACCAAAACACAGAAACTCCTTCTGTACTGCATGTATGAACGCCCCTTTACAGTTTGACTTCAGTCATGTCATGGTGCAGTTTCCTGACAAATGTTGATTATGTGGACATACCTAGTTTATCAGTATGTGTTTCCTGGGAATCGAACTCATGACCAAGGGGTTGTTAGGGCTGTGATCTACATCACCAAAGCTTTGGCAGGAGTATAAGCAGTGGTCTTGAACTAGTATAATATGCTGGAACTGGTATCAAATGATACGTCTCAGACACCTAATCATGACGTGATGATTATAGCAGCACTTAATTATTTGGCCACTGGCCTGAACTAGCATTACTCACACTTCAGACATAATGTGTGTGTGTTAGCGCACAAATGTACAGTGAGTGTAACTCTTCAATCCATTGATTATAATTATATATTTTTAACAGTTTTCTTCAGATATATTGTTTTTTATCCATTATGGAAAGCATAGTATAATTTCACACAAAGAGTTTGTGCACCCCATGTTTCAGTTTGTTTGAAATTGCCATGATGTACTGTACCTTAAATTTGCACCATTTTTGAAGTGAGTGGGGCTCATGTTCAAAATAGTGAATAAAAAAATTGTTCTTCTATAGTTGTAATTAAATTACAACCAAACAAATAAATTCTGTAGGCGTACTTGAAATACATGTACTTTTGCAAAACACCAATTCACTGCAGTTTCTATATCTGAAATGAACACTAGAGCCAGTAAAACACCAACAACTTTTATTCATTTTCAAACAAATTATGATTACAGGGCAAATTATTAATCTTCTGCACAGTTGAAACATGAGCTCAAACCACTTACCATAGCACATGATTTGTAAACTAGTGCATTTTGGCATTTGCATCACATAACCAGCTCCATATGTATGACTTTTCTGACGTTGTAAACTTGCTCATTAGCTCCCCCAATACAGCATTACTAGTGATGCGAAGCACTCATTTATGAGTCAAATCACCCTCAAATATGAGTCAAGAGCTCAAAGACTTGTTGAAGCAAAAACAAAATAGCATGGTTGTTCAACGAGTGTGTATTTATTTCATGTATGCTTTTGTTAACACTCTCATTAGGTTTAGTGTATTGTAGGTGATACGCTATTTTTAAATGAACATGAATCTGGCAACATTCTTCACATTGGTTGTTTTATCCAAAACATGATGAATGTGAGTCATGTTTTGAATAAAACCGAATGTGCTTGTATCACATTGAAAGTGTCATGAAACATGCAAGAAGCAAGGTAATGTCATTTTGGCGGAAATGTCACCACATGCACATATTTCCAAAGAGCTTCAGTTGAAAAAATGTCATATGCATATATATATGTATGTCATTCACCCTATAGTCTATATCCTACAGGAGTCAGAAATCATCTTTTTTTCTGTTAAATGTAGTTATATCCTTTTCATAACAAATATATTAATCACAAGATTCTTTTATTTTGCTTGCAAACCGCAGCTTTCCACACCAAGAGTACAGTCTATGATCTCGGTGTCAGATTACAGTCCTCGTATGCACTGTAAAGTTGTTTTTGGTAAGCTGTGAGATCCAGCGGTGGGGTCAAACATACCGGTGAGAATATTTCAGGAGGATGATATTAACTAATGCATTTAATACAAAGAGAAGCAAAATCATGACAAATGGCAATGTTACTGAGAATGGAAAGGTCATTATCATTGCTAATGCTCATGTTTTTAAGCACAGAAATGGCTGCAGAGAGATTCTGTATCTCCACAAATACATTTAAAGATGATATCTATCAAAAATGAAAAATCTTTTATTCTAACCAACCTCTCTAACAGCATCTGAGCAGTTTTCGCAGTTTACAAATCACCTTTCTGAGACGCTATAAATGAATCTACAGCGTTCCACCGTGATAAATGTGTGATTTACTGATAGCATTTCATCACTATCACATCGATGTGTGAGTAATCTAGGTTTAAAATTGGGTAAATCTTTCATTGTGTCCCAGTGTCTAAAGCACATTCGTTTTTTCAGGCCATGTCCTGTGCTAATGATGATGACATTAACATCTGCTTTTGAGATCTTTGGCTCAGCTGAAGTTTATTTGAACCTGGGTTTGAGGGCAGAGAGGCTTCCAAGTGTTGAAATATTACTGCGTTTTGGCACACACCTCCACCTCAAATAAAGACGAGGATATTTCATTTAAATACTTCATTATTCTTGGTAAAATCCCATTCGGTCAAGTGTCCTTGTTCATGACACATATTTCAGATTTCATGTTGAAGCGCCTCTAAGACTGGACATCAACAGGCACTGATGAGACTGCACATACAAACATAGATGATGCCTTCAATTCTGTGTTCATCCAAAAAAAAACAATCAAAATCTGCCATAATTTACTCACCACGTCATTCCAGACCCACATGACTTTGTTACTTATTTGAAACTCAAAAGAAAGAGATTTAGCAGAATATTCACACAGCTCTTTTCACTAACATGAAAACATACAGTGAGGAACAAGCTACAGAAAAGATAAAAAGTGTGATAAAACTACAATAAAAGTGCCATAAAAACAAAAGTATTCCATATGATTTGTACACCATATTTCAAGTCTTTTGAAGCTATACAATAGTTTTCTGTGAGGAACAGACCCAAATGTAAGCCATTATTCAAAGAAAGCCCCTCAGTCTGGAGAAGCAAGAATTCTTACAACTTTCTGGTGAATTATTCCTTTAAACTTTTAGATGTCTACATTCTTTTTTCTCTCTCAAATTCCATATACAGTGATATTATGTTGTTACTGGTCTGCAGCATGCTGCAATGTGGAGGAACTGACTGAAGCAGACTGTTCCTGCAAGCCTAGGGCAAATGAAGTGTAATTTGGCCACAGAGACCTGAATCATGTCAGGCCGCAATTCATCCTGCCCTGCTCAATTACTGCCTGCAAAGAAAAATACAGAGAATGCAGTGATCCAATACGAAAAGCTGCTTTTTCTATGAAGCCTAGATTTAACACCATTATTGGTCTGCTATCTAAGACATCTATAATGTCAGAGCATCTGGCAAAATCTGGTGAAATCTGTAATTTCTGCACCACTAGCCTCACTACACAAAAAAACAGAAATTTCTGGTTGAGACCCAACCCATTGGTTGCGTTAATGTTGCGATGCGCCATAGAGCTGCATTGTTTTGGTACAAATTGATACAAAAATATTAGACCCCTGAATGCCAATCACAGTCAAGTACTGTATTGCAGAGAGCCGTGAAATATGGTTATTTATCATGGTCAAACACATTGCAGCTATTGCTTTATCTCTACAACACCTTATGCAATAATACTGAATAAAACATTGTGAAATAGTAAGAAGTGGACGGGTTTGTAGTCATATTTTATATTTCCGTTGGCAATTCTTTCACTTCCTCTGATGATTTGTTTTTGCACACTGTGACTCAGCTTTTCTACAGCATCACTTTGGGACCAATCCATCTGCAGATACTTTCACTCACACACTAAGTACATGCAACTCAATTCCACAGCCCGGCCGGAGTTCAGATTTCTTCATAAAACACATGTCCACCAGCAGGCAGATGGAAAAAGTGTAAGAAATGCATGAAATGGCAATGCAGTGGCAACCATTGTCAAAGTGAGTTTTGCATTGGCATCCTTTACATTTTTGACAACAACAAACTCAGAAAGAATCATGCAGCTCATTGCTAGAAGATGCATGACGAATGAAAACAATATTTGTTCTAAAATCGGCTCAATATATCATGTTTGATACTTTCAGACCAGATGGAATCACAGTCTGAAGCTAAAATAAAGGGAGTCTGTACAATCATACACAATTTTCAGTGAAATCTGTCAACTCTGATTGAGCAAAATCTGCAGACTGGCTCTGACTTTTGGCAGCTAGCGTTGACGTGTCCAGACTGCAAGCTGCGGCAAAAATCTGGGCAAAAGTCATGTTTTCAGCTGTGTTAAGCTGTTTCAGGAATTGTACTTGAGAAGCAAAATTGAGTTTCATTCTTGATTTTGATTTCCAAGTGTAGTTATTTAAATCACAAGAACAAATTCTCAAGCCCGAGTGAACAAAGCTCCTCTGCCAGAAATAATGTCTAAACAATGAAATGTCTTGAAATGTTCAGTCTAGTGCTTTTTTTATTCTGTCTGGAGTTAGATCACTCACTTCCTCTTTTTCTTTCATTTTTCTGTTAAAACTTGCCAAAGCAACAGTTCTTAAACAGCCCAATACGCACACTTATTAAGGGGAATTTATTTTCCTTGGATCCGCTGAGAGTCAGCATGTTGGCCGGGTCTTTTGGACATAATTGAATACAGCACTGATTTGCAGAAACTCAATATATGTCACCGCTCGGCTTGTCAGCGGATGAAGCTATCCATGTGACAGGTGTGTTTGAGTATGTTCATAGGACGTCCATCAGGACGGTAGCTCACGTACACGTATCACAGTGAGCGGACCACGGGATGCATTGCAAGGACGAGCGAGATCCTGCGCCGCTGCCACTGTAATAATAGCCACTCTGTGTCAGTGAGGCCGTGCGAAAACAAATTAGCCGGATGATTAATGAATGAGACGAACAGTTCACAGACTGTCTGCAGAGATGGGACTCCCAGTCAGAAACCGCGGCTGCCCTCAGAGCTGACATGAACCGGCCCCGTGTAAACACTGCTCTCTCAGGGCCCCCATCAATCTGACACGGACGCCCGTACGACTCCTGCTATCTGTGTGTCCTCTAAAGCCACAGTCGTGCCTCTCATAATACCAGCACAAGATATAGTAGCGTCCATTCATGTTTTACACATCAGATATGTGACACACACCCCCACTACCTGACTGCTTCTAATGTGAGTCTACTGATCCTTAACCATCAGGAGCTGAGAACAGAAAAATCATAAAAGTATAAACGCTGCATTTCAAATACTTCATGTTGCCTCTCACCTTCTTTTTTTAAAACACTGGAATCATATGGTGAAGTTCAGTTCAGCTCGGGTTACAATGCAAAAAATGGTTTTCGTAGTCTTTTTCATTACAAGTATCTAAACATTCTTGAATCAAGATACATTTGCTTGAGATGGAAAAATGACTTAAGATATTAAGTTTTGTTTTCTAAAAAAATGTATCAAAATTAAGTGAGTTTTTGCTAAAATTGTGAAAAAATATCTGCCAATGGGACAACCCAGCCAACAGAATTTTGCTATAAGAACGTTCTCCAAATACTGAGTGTTGGTTCTGGGAACATAAAAAATGTCCAATTTTCTTGACGTTAGAGGTGATGTTCCTTAAACGTTCTTTCAACTTAATTTTGATTTAAAAATTAACATTCTAGGAACGTTGATTTGTAACATTCCAAGAACACAAAAATATCCAGTTTCCTTAATGTTAGTAGAATGTTATTTAAAGGTTAGTATGATGTTCCTGAAACATTCTTTCAATCATTCTAACACCTGCTGTGAACAAGCACTGAAAGAAAGAGAAATAAGAACACAAACTACAGCTTTCTTCAGCCACAGCCTTAGATGACCTGAAATAAAAGACACTAAATCTCTCAAGATCTGATTAAACAACTCCACAAACAGCATTATCAGCTTCACTTACAGTATTACTAAGCAGATTGATTATTTCTGTCACACCTCTACAGAAGTTCTTATTGAGAATTAACAGAGGTTTAGATGTTGATGACTTATTGAAAATATTTAGTTTTAGGTCACTATCATGGAGATCAGTGTTTAGATCAACCAGTGTTTAGTTGGGCTCTTGACCCTTGACTTTTTTTGAGTTGCTTCTTTTGCAGCAATTGCAGGTGTTTTCAGAAAACATTTCTGCGTTGATAAAGCAGATCAACATGTCTGTTTTAATAATAGACAAATGACTGTTATTAAACTTAAATCAAAATTAAGTTGAAAAAACATTTGAGGTACATCATACCTTTTAAAAATGTTCCTCTAACGTCAAGAAAACTGGATATTTTTTATGTTCCCAGAACCAACACTCAATATTTGGAGAACGTTCTTATTACAAAATTCTGTTAGCTGGGAAGAAAACGTATTCGTTTCCACACATGGAAGTGGCCCAGAATGGAATTTAGTGAACGCTGTGTCTTGAGGAGTGCTCACCTGCTTTTGCAACAAATTCAAACACTTTTATTACTGTGAAGGACGTCTGAAGGATAAGAAGGAAACTACTCAGTCAAGGCCATTCAGAGGGCACACAGAAAACATACAGTGTTGCAATCAGCCATTTTTATAAAACTGACCTGGAGTCAAACCTGCCTTGTATGGTTGTTGTGAATGTATTCTGAATACTTTCAGACTTTTGTATTTTCTGGTGGTCTAATGCCACAATACCATGTCTTCAGTATCACAGCGGTCTATATCTATAAATGACATGGATCTCTGGAACCCCTGATTTAGATCATTTGACTGTCCATTTTAACTTACATATGTATGTATCTTTTCTATCATTGCATTGATGGTGTGCTCCACCATTTGTATCATCATAATTGCTTTTAAACCCATAAAACATGCTGTAGCCATGAGCGTACAGGTTCAGCATGCGGCCTTGTTGCAGCAAAGCTTATTAAACTGTAGTCAGTCTGGTTCATAACATGACGGCTAATGGTCCCGCTCAGCCTAGCCGCTCACATTAACTGCGCTCATCCATGAATATTTGGACAGATTCAGTAAATCTCTTCGCGGGGCCAGAGCACACATTACTCCGATGATAATTTGTGGTTTTTGTGAATGTTCAACAGTCCACATTGAAGCGCGGTGAGCTCCTGCAGTGCTCATTCCACTAAAAAACATACAGGAAATATTTGAACTCTCCTTTCCCCACATTTACTTTGGCTCTCTTTAGTCAACATTTCTTTTCTGAGTGTGTTATGTAAACTCACTTGGAAACATAGGAGGAAGAAAAATACCCTCTAAGTTTAGCAGTATTAACTACGATCACTGAAACATCAGCTACAGCATTTCAACACCATTTCTAGAATTTGGTTGGGATTATTAAATTGTGATATTAAACTTTATTTCAACAAATCTCTTGGTTACACTTTATTTTAAGGTGCCCTTGTTACAGTGTAATTATACATTTAAATGACTGAGTAGTATTAATTAACTACATGTACTTACTATATGGTTAGGGTTAGGATGAGGGTTTGGGTTAGGATTACTTCTATGTAATTATGCATAATGTATTGTTATTATAATAGTAAGTACATGTAACGTGTTACAAGGACACCTTAAAATAAAGTCTGTGTAACAAAGTGTCAATGTTCAAACATGATTAAAATATTGTGAGTTTAAACAAATACAAATAAAATGTGCTGAGTTTCTGTAAGAGAAAGTGTTGAAGGTGATGCTTTTTAGTAAATAATGACTTAATTTTTGGTCTGTAAGAGATGTTACTTTCGCCACCATTTTATCAGTCAGTGTGCTGCACCTTTAAGCAGTGCTATTTCATTGTGCACACAGACAGAACGTGTTTTGCGTTGAACAGCTGATATAAACCTTTGCAGCTTGTGAATAAAAATAGAACATAACTACATAGTAGTGAGCCAGTCCCATCTGACTTCTCCACGCCAGACATTTTGGGGCAGGTTACACCAGGTATACCAACATTTTCAGACCACAGCATCACTGAGAATAGCAGGGTCAAAGCTGAAGGTCAGGGCTCCTTTTATCTGAGTGTGTTTTAGTGTCAGACAGCAGTGTGAGTAAGAGTGAGGCGGCACAGCAAACAGGATGTGTTGGCCAGGATCAGGGGCCAGACTAGCACCCTGGTGCGAGTTTTCAAGCCACCGGGGAGAATTTCCATTCCCAGAGTGCAGAGGTGATGTCAGAGCACAGCGTCCCGCTGGTGTCTGCCTGCTGACTGCTGAGAGACGTCCAGTAGACGGACACCCTCTAGAGTGCACACTGTGAAGTGCACTCAGCTCATCCGGAAATGTGCTCGAAATTACTCCTTCTGAATGCACAATATTACCCAGTGGAAACCACAGAATTAGCAAGTGGGTTTTCATTACATAGCACATAACTTTTGCAAATCTATGAAAAATGGACAAACTTAAATTTATATATTTAGTCCACCTGAATGCATTACAGTGAAATATCCTTATTGTCAGGATTACACATGTAACCCTTTCACAGTTGGATTTTCTCATCTCAAAACATGTCATCATGTGCTCAGTTTTCCATATGTGGGTGTTTTTAACTGTGTGTATTATATATTTTTTTCATTCCTTTTTTACGGTGTATTTTACAATCCTGAAGAGACTGCTTTGTGTTTTGGGAGCCGAAGGCAATTTGTGGGAGAAGTTTTATATTATCCATGCCTGTGTATTTAAAGCTATCGTTATCTATTGTTGGCGGTGTAATGCAGTGCACAGCTTGTCAGATTTTTGTCCAGTCTGCGTATGGTGAATTAAAGTGCTGTAAACACCATAAACAACATACTTCAAAATTGCAAATATGAAGATTGATACTGATTGATACTCCCTGGTCAAGCGGGGTGACTACAGAAGGGCCTCTCGCTGTGGGCGTCTCCAGACTGCGGCTCTGCTCTGGGGGGTTTTGGCCATGTGAAGGGCTGCATGTTTTTACTGAGCTGCGGTGGAGGCCGGCTCCTGTTGGTAATGAAGGCCACTGGGGCCGTGAGGGGTGTGGGGCTTTGGATAACTTACTCTTTTGTGTACACAGAGCTGCACTGTGTGGGTGTTTCTTCAACTATGGGCACTTTTGGCCCTCTGGGCTAAAAAATCTCTCTTAAACACACTTTTCACACTCTCATTAGTTTATTTAATTTGTCTACTAACAAAGTTCAACAGTGAACATACATTAATCAATCATATGATTTAGTCAGTTTTGTCATTTTTTTTAATGCCACCACAATGCCATTCTCACCACATCTCACATTAAAAACACTGTCTTATTGGAAATAAGTGCCTTTATCTACATTTTTTGCAAAACTATACAGTACCTATACATAAAATTCACTGCAGTTTCCAGCTGAAATGAACACTAGTAGCAGTAAAAACAGACATCTTTTTTTCCTTTTCACACAAATTATGACTACGTGAGCAGGTCATTGATTAATAAAGACTTATTTTTGCGCAGTTCCTTGCACAACACTATGCTATGACTTCAGAACACTGTCATCATAGTGCATGGTTTGTAAACTGTAGTGTAATTTGTAAACATGTTGCATGACATTTGCATCACATAACCAACTCCATATGTTTGGCTTTTCTGACATAGTAAATGTGCTTAGTAGCGCACCCGGTACAGCATTACTAGCTATGTGGAGCGCTCAAGTATGAGTTCTGTGAAACACTATTTACAATAAAAGAGCTCAAAGACTTGTAGAAGCAAGCTAAAATGTGCTTTTAAGTATCGGTTAGGTAGGGTTTAGATGGTACATTATTTTTAAACACAAATGCAGATAAAACTGAAACTTTAAGTGCCTGATGAAATACCTTTTATTTAATTACTCAGTTCGGTGTTGTCACGGTGCACACACTAGGGAGGAACAGGAACACGCAGACGAGGACATAAACTCAAATAATAGTCTTTAATGTAGACATCAAGGTAGGACAAAGCAAGACAAGGCAGGACTTGGGGACAGGATACACCGGGGAAGTAACGAGTAGACCAGACGAAATCAAACTCAAAAGACAGGACTAATATACGCAGGGTAATTAACACATAATGAGACAAACACAGCTGGAACATACTTAACTAATAATGACATGAAACAAGGACAGGAAACAAACCATATATGGACACAAGAGGCGGGAACACATGACACACACAACAGAACCCTGACATAACTCCCCCCTCCCGAAAGGCTCGTCCCGAGCCTTAACAGTTCCATCGGGGAGGGGGGGTGGGTGCTCTGGAGGCCCCTCAGGACAAATACGGACAAGAACACAGGACGGGGACCTCCAGAGTGGAACAGACAGACAGGGACCATGGCGGAGCTGGGAGCTCTGGAAGCCATGGCGGTGCAGGGAGCTCAGGAGGCCATGGTGGAGCTGGGAGCTCTGGAGGCCATGGCGGTGTAGGGAGCTCTGGAGGCCATGGCGGTGTAGGGTGCTCTGGAGGCCATGGCGGTGTAGGGAGCTCTGGAGGCCTCCAGGCCATGGCGGTGTAGGGAGCTCTGGAGGCCATGGCAGATGGTCTTCGGGGCCCTAGCCTCGGTCCCCTCGGCCTGGCCCCTACAGCCGGAACTCTTACTACCCCCCCCCAAAAAAATTTCCCTGGGGAAGTGAGGGGGTATCAGGAGCCCTCCGGGGCTAAACAGACAGGACAAACAAGACAGGGAAGCCCTCCAGGGCCAGACAGACAGGACAGTACAAAACAGGAACGCCCTCCAGGGCCAGACAGACAGGACAGGACAGCCCACAGGAACCAGAAGCCCTCCTGGGCTGGCTTGGAGGCTGAGGCTTCATCTGGGCATGACCAGGAGTCAGAGGCCCACACAGGGTCCCTCAGTGACAGCCTCCATATCCGCGACAAGGGGGCAGGCGGCTAGAATGGCCTCCATGGCCACAACAAGAGGAGCCGCCTGCCCCAGACGAGTCTCCATGGACAAGACAAGACAAGGTAAGTTTAAAATGTTCCTGTGGGCACAACAAAACAGACACACGGCACTCCTGGCCGTGACATGTGGACTTGATCCACGGGGCTAGGGATAGCGGCGGCCAGCGGGCATGAGTCAGCGCCAATCCGGTGGGCTTGAGTCAGCGGCAATCCGGCGGGCATGAGTCAGCGGCGATCCGGCGGGCATTGAGTCAGAGGCGGGCCGGCGGGCATTGAGTCAGCGGCGATCCGGTGGCGTGATCTCCCGCGAATGGCGCGCCTGGGGGAGCGGCAACCCGGGAACCAGCCGGCGGGCTTGGGAGAGCCACCGCCGGCGGCAGATATCTCCCGCGATCGGCGGGCATGAGGGCATCGTGGCCATTGGACTCGTGGCACTCGTGGTGATCCTGCCGAACTCCCACGCCCTCTTGCAGTGGGCTATGGCGGGATTACGAGCGGCGACTTCCTTGCCGCGGGACAGACACAAACAGACAAAACTCAGGAACAAAATAAAAACTTTCAAAAACGAAAACAAAACGAGGTGAAGGGGCGCCGCTTACTGTTAGGTCTGGTCTTCTGTCACGGTGCACACACGAGGGAGGAACAGGAACACGCAGACGAGGACATAAACTCAAATAATAATATTTAATGGAGACATCAAGGCAGGACAAGGCATGACTGACATGGACAGGATACACCGGGGAAGTAACGAGTAGACCAGACAAAATCAAACTCAAAAGACAGGACTAATATACGCAGGGTAATTAACACATAATGAGACAAACACAGCTGGAACATACTTAACTAATAATGACATGAAACAAGGACAGGAAACAAACCATATATGGACACAAGAGGCGGGAACACATGACACACACAACAGAACCCTGACAGGTGTATTATCCAATATTGGCATGTATTTAAATATAATATAGTGACAATATACAATATGGAGTCTATCCCAGCATCTCTGGACAAAAGCAGGTAAACCCTCTGGATATATGGCCAGTCCATCACGGGGATGACACACAATAACTTGTACTGGTCATACCAACCACCCCTAAAAATCTCATGTATAGCACATCAGTTGTTCCTGATTACAAAAATAAATGTCATAGAATAAACCTTTGCCTAAAATTTAGTATATTGTATGCAAAGGTAAATATATGCAGGACATTTCTGGTAAAGCATGGCTTAAATCATTTCAGAAAGTCTTTTTTAAATCAGGATGGGAGTATTTGAGCACATCTGTTGTAAATGATTTAACATAAGAGATGCTAGTGCTGAAAAGCAATGAGCTATGAAGCGTTGCCTTGTCTGCTTTAAGAGCTCATCATTCAATTCAGATTTGGAAAGCAAAACTGTCTTCAGTCTCCTAATTCACTCTGCCAGTGAATTACCATGTGCTAAATTATGATGATGATATGAAAAGCTGCTGTAAGATTTTCTAAGAGTCTTGGACTTAGAAAATCCTTAAATTAGGTTTTTTTCTATGCCTGCTGCAAATACATTTCAATAGTCACAGAAGCTCTTTGGCCCTTCAAAAGCCCTGATGTGTGCCAGTCTGAGCTTTGCTTAATTTAGCTAATCTTAACTAAGTAAATCATAGGACCTTAAAATATATGCACTGCACTTTACAATTTTAGAATCACTATTAAATGTTAAATGTTTTAGAAGAAATTAATATTTTATTTCCAAAGGATGCATTAAATTGATCAGAAATTACAGTAAAGACTTGCAACAACAGATGTTCAGGCCTTCTTGCATTTATTTAGCAGTTCAGCTTAAGGTTCATCACATGCTTTTTTTTTTTTTTAGTTCTTGAGGAGTTATATATATATATATATATATATAAAAAAATAATCTGACAGTCACAAGAGTGAGAATGATCAGAAATATCTGTGAGCTATGCACAGGTTTTTGGTGGCCATAAAGAAGCCTCATGGTTGTCTCTAGCAGTGACCGTGATGTAGCCGCTGTTAATGTAGCACAACCTCCCTCTTCCCCAGCTCCCGTTCAGGAAATAACTCCCTTTCCCTATACCTCAGTCCCCCAAAATCACACTGCGGGTGCTAGTGAAATACTGGACCTGAATTTTCAGTTACACTTGATTTTACAGTATGTGTAATTACAGTGTACTTACCCCAGAAAGTGCTGGTAGTATGAAGTAACTACATGGGTTTAGGTTAGGTTTAGGGGTAGGTTCAGGGTCAGTACCTAGTTATTACCCAGTTATTGTAATTACTAAAATAATTACATAGTATGTACATGTGGAATAGGACAAAAAAAAATTAATGTCATCAATGCCATCCAATCGGTCATCCACCAGTATCCACCAATATGCACTAGCTAATGTAAACATGCATTTGAGTACACATCCCAGTCATTTAACGCTGGATGGTACTGTTTTTTGGTACACTCTTGGAAGAGGTTTGATCTGTATCTTGCATGGTTGTACCAATCAGAGACCAGTGTGTACATTAAATCTGTCTGGCTTAAGGACATTCACAATGATTGTCCTGAATGAAACAATCATTAATATGGTGCTAAGATGGCCTTTAGTAATGATTAGTAGCATCAGTACAAGATCTATCTTTCTAAAAGTAGCCTTTCATTGTGATTATAGCATTGTAAAAGCCCATCATCCACCATCCATTTCCCTCCTTTGATAGGCAGCACACCCATCCAGAAAGAGCCAGGCCTGATAGTACCTCCTGAAAGAGCAATAAATTTAAGTCTTCTTTTTGCTTAGTTACCTCAAAACTTAATTCAATTTAACAGGTTCAGACATTATACTGCTTTGGTAGCTTAGTTGCCTGTCTGCAAGCAATTTGTTTAGGAGGAACTACCGGACAGAAACTGGGCTAATGTCTCAATTCAGACTGACCAGACAGGCCAGTTTGAGATCCATGAATGCACGTTCCAGCGCCTGGCACGCAAAGCACAGTCCATCTTTCAGAAAGAGACTCAGCAAAGCCAGCAGACATTCAAGAATTTCATATTTTAATGGAGTAGGTTAAAAGGTGTTTTATTGCATATGTAATACAATCCTGTACAAACATAATGAAAGGTAAACTCTAATTTCCAAAGACTCCTTGAAAAGTAAAGGGAGAGCGACACATGCAATATTGATATTACAAGTACTATTTTTCCAGTGTAGAGAACAGCCATTCCTACTTCCATGTTTAAAAATAACGTATGCCAGCAGTCTGCTTGTTATTCTTGGAAGCTGTGACACAGATTCTCTTATCAAAGCTTGCCTTGCACTGACATTTAGTCCTGTTGATGTTGGCACATCTGGGTTTGGGTTCAAGCATAGCTTGAGTTTGAGCTCTGTGCTCTAAGTTTTGCCTTGGGTCTACCTCAAATTCTAATACAAATGTACTTCACCTATTTATCATGCCTTTTTGTGTGTATTCTGTTTTATTTACAGATCTAAAAACAAATGAAGAAGCAGCAGAAACAAGCAAAAGAAGCATTACTTACACATTGTGAAATTGCTAAAAAAAATGTTGGTGATGGCTAGCAACTTTACCAAAAACAAAATGCTGGCGATGAAAGAGTTAATTGGACAAATTATTGAACAAAGACATGTGTGGAAGATAAACACGCAACGACAGATAACCAAACACACAAAACATTATAAAGACAAGAGAGCACATAAGTATAAACATCACAAAGTAAAAATATCTTGACAGATATTGTATGGAGTGCCACAAGGCTCTGTCTTAGGCCCACTGTTGATATTCATTAGGGTGCATCAAAAAACACAATTCTTGAATTTTGATATGGCTGGGTGCTAAAAGTGTTCCAATATATGTAGAAACAACACATGCAAAATATTTTTCCAGTACATGATGATTTAGGGGTGCCACCGCACATCTGTTTTTGTTGGATAAAGTGGTTAACGGTGCTCAATGGTCGCAATGGAGATCTGAGGAAAACAATACCACAGCTCAAGAAAACTGAGGTGATCTTTCTGTTTGAGGTGATCTTTCTGTATTGGGTATGTATTATTACATATTACTATCATATCTGTAGTTGTGTCTTTGTATACTTATTTATCATAAGTCATTTAAGTCATATTTATAGGTATTAGCAACAGTTTGCTAACCACAGTTAGCTATCTATGTTAGCTAAGCTATTAAGCTTAACGTCAACAGTATTCTAGAGTGGACAATGTCATATTTAGAGTATAGATGTCTCATGTTTATTGAGAGTAGCATTGTAGTTGTTACAGTAAATTAACATTTTAAATACAAGTATATTTGCAAGCACAGCTAGCTACTCTGGTAGTGATGTAACAGTAAGTTATGATGAAGTTAGACTATGTACAGCTAAAATTTGAGGCTTATGCAAGAATGGTTTATCATAATTGAGTGATATTAAGTATGGTAAGATATGATTTTAAACACTATCCTTGAGCTTGTATCCTTTTCATTCTCAGGCACTGCACAACACAACCTGCACCCCAGGATCCAGCTCTCCTAAGATGCTGCCCTCAACAACTGGTCCCTGCCAGACTAGCAGTCGCAGCCTGGTCTTTGGTCTGGGCCCCAGCATCACCAGTGAGGATGGCATCATCACCGGCGCCAAACTACCAACTGGTCGTCAGATCTTACGCTGCGTGCTTGCCAAGAAACCTGGTGCAAATGGAGCGTTGTCGCAGTTCGAGGCAGCCAAGGTTGTCCTGGAGCAGGTGCGGCCATTTTACAAGAAAGCCAAAATCCCAATGGTGAGCGACAAGCGTGCGTGCCACAAGATGGTAGACTTAGTCAATGCTAACAACAAGCTGCGGAAAATCTCCCAGGCCAAGCGCTCCAGTGAGATTACAGCGAAACAATTGGAGAAAATGGAGTGCAGACTTGATGCCACATTTCTGCTGTGGCCTCCAAATGTTGTAAAGCTGATTGATAACCCAGAAGACCTAGCTTTCTTGGCCAGCATGAAGACTGACAGAGTGGCCACATTTGGTGTATTGGACAAAAAGCGGCAGCTCAAGGTGAAGCGGCGAGAGGAGCGTCAAGCTGCCGCAGCAGCCAGGCAGTCCCGCTGTGAAAAGGAGCTGGAGGAGATGACGGCAATGTCCAGCTTGGAGTCGGAGAGTGATGAGGAGTCAGAGGAGGATACTAACACAGTCTATCCACCATCTGAGGGCGAACCATCCCACAAGCATAAGAAGACTGGAACAAACGTCTTCATTCCACATGACATCCTTAGCCGGCCAAGTGTCGTGTCACTGGCTACAAGGTTGAAGATGTCACCAATGCAACAGTCTGCCTTCACGCGTGGCCTTGTTGCAGAGTCAGGCGGTGAATGTACACATCTCTCTGCATCTTACGCAACAGCTGACCGAGCAAGACGCCAAGTGCTGGAGACAATCAGTGAGGAACAGCACAAGCAGTGGACACCACCTCCATTGTGCACCCTACACTGGGACAGCAAGTTAACACCGATGCTCAGCAATGTGCGCCAGTTGGAGGAGCGTCTTACAGTGGTGGTTGGAGATGCAGAGCGGCTGAAACTGCTTGGTGTCCCGGCGTATAAGAAGCAGACCAATGAGGCATGTGGAGTGATCATTGCCCGGTTGACATGCAAGTTGCTGCAGGACTGGTGCTGCGCTGACCAGGTTGTCAACATGGCATTTGACACCACTGCGTCAAACACCGGCCATCTCACAGCAGCCTGCATTGCCATACAGCTCTCACTGGGCCGACCACTGCTTTGGTCTGGGTGCTGGCACCACATTGGTGAGGTCCTCCTGAACCAGGTTTTCACAGACCTGAAGGTGGAGTCATCACGCTCGCCAGAGGTTACCTTGTTCACACGTCTGTCAGTATCGCCCCTTGTGTTTAACAATAAAGTCAATTAAACTTTATATGTGTGTCCGACATCCATCACTGCTGCACAAAATTCAGGGTAAGGCTACGTGAACATGTCCCATTGACCTCCATTCATTTTGTCTATAGGACAAATGAATGGAGAATCTTGAAAGTTGAATTCTGAGAAATGCCCAAGTTGCCCAAACAATCAACTTTTACTTTGATAACCCTATAGAACATGTTACTGTATAAAAGTTCACTGTACTCAACATTTCCAGGTCAACCTTCTGGCAATTAGACTAAAAATTGCACATTTTTTGAAATTTCGCCAAAGTTCTTGTGTTAGGTGGCACCCCTAAATCTCAATGGAATTCCTCAAAACTTTGCAAAAGTCATTTTTATGTTAATTGGAACAAATTGCAATGCCAGCCAAATTGATATTTTGAAATTAAAATTTCTCATTCAAATTTGATGCACCCTAATATTCATGCTTCAACTTCTAACTGCTTATTCATTTCTTCATTATTCTTATTAGTATTGATATATTTACTTTTACAACCAATACCCATAAAAACACTTATTGTGTACATAGATGATTGCATTGTGGTACCACACAGGCATCCACCCTGCTGTCATTTTTAGCACTCTGTTTTCCCCATGTACTGAATGTGTCTACTGTGAATACAGAATAATTATAAAATGTTGACATCTTACAGGTTGGCAAGAATTTAAATCTGCGTGGTGGTGGCATGTTCCAGCCAAACTCTCAGCTAGTCAGCCACCACAGGAAATATTTTGGTTCTTTCTCCTAGACCTTTCCGATAGTAAAAAAAGGTTTGTATATGTATTGGTGGTCACGGGGTAAGTAAGAGTCTGTCAGATGTTGAAATTAAGACTTGTGTAAGTCTGATTAAAAGTGGTTTAGAGGTCTGCCCGGAGCAGTCTGTTCCACACACTTCGTTGTAAATCTCAGGTAGGGAGATACCATGGTGGCATTCATCTCTATCCGTACCACACACCTTTCAATACCTAATCCTGTCGGAGAGAGTCACACTCACTTTTTCCAGTCATTTCAAATTAACCGGTGTAAGGGATGAAGTATGATTTATATATTTACAGTTCCTACTCTAAGAGAACCACATTGAGATGAATTACATGAACTGCCTGGTAACAAGACACAATTTAATCAAGCTATAAGATGACAAATCCTATACTGCATATGCAACAAAACACTGGGGAAATGTCTAGTGAGGTTGATTCACTGAATAAGGAGGTCTCGGTGGACTCCTTCAGCCGTTGGGCAGTAAAGGAACAGTGGCACTCAGTGTGGTTAAGTGCTTATTTACCAGACCACACCACCAAGAGCAGCCCTGTGTGGTCTGACAGAGGAGATATGAATGTACAGTTCTTTATGGACAGAGTGCCTCTAATGAACTTTTGGAATCATCAGTCTACTCAGCCTGCTATGACAAGAGACCTGTGTACAGATTGTCAGGTTTCAGATGCGAGTTGGTTCTCTGTACTTCTATATTTACATTTAACATTTACATTTAATCATTTAGCAGACGCTTTTATCCAAAGCGACGTACAAATGAGGAGAACAATAGAAGCAATCAGACCATCGAGAGAGCAACAGTATACAAGTACCATGACAAGTCTCAGTTAGTCTAGCACAGTACACATAGCTAGGATTTTTTTTTTTTTTTTTTAAATAGAATAGGTAAGTGTTAGTATTAGTTAGTCAGGTGCTGACGAAAAAGATGTGTCTTTAGATGTTTTTTGAAAATGGCTAAAGACTCAGCTGTTCGAATTGAGATCGGGAGGTCATTCCACCAGCTGGGCACAGTCCAGGAAAAGGTCCGTGAGAGTGATTTGGTACCTCTTTGGGATGGCACCACAAGACGTCGTTCACTTACAGAACGCAAGCTTCTGGAGGGCGCATAAGTTTGAACTAGCAAGTTTAGGTATATTGGTGCAGTGCCAGTTGTGGTCTTGTAGGCAAACATCAGTACCTTGAATTTGATGCGAGCGGCTATTGGTAGCCAGTGTAACCTGATGAAGAGAGGGGTAACGTGAGCTTTTTTCGGCTCATTAAAGACCACTCTGGCTGCTGCATTCTGGATCAGTTGCAGAGGCTTGATAGTACATGCGGGAAGGCCCGCCAAGAGAGCATTACAATAGTCCAGTCTGGAGAGAACAAGAGCTTGGACAAGGAGTTGTGCGGCTTGCTCTGACAGGAAGGGCCTAATCTTCCTAATGTTGTATAAGGCAAATCTGCAGGACCGGGCCGTTGTAGCAATATGGTCTGTGAAGCTTAACTGATCATCGATCACAACTCCAAGGTTCCTGGCTGTCCTGGAAGGAGTTATGGTTGACGAACCCAGCTGTATAGAGAAGTTGTGGTGAAGTGATGGGTTGGCGGAGAACACGAGCAGTTCTGTCTTAGCAAGATTGAGCTGAAGGTGATGGTCCATCATCCAGCTAGAAATGTCACTCAGACAGGCTGCAATGCGAGCAGTTACCGTCGGATCATCTGGTTGGAATGAGAAGTAGAGTTGAGTGTCATCAGCATAGCAGTGGTAGGAAAAGCCATGCTTCTGAATAACCGATCCTAATGACGACATGTAGATGGAGAAGAGAAGTGGTCCAAGCACTGAGCCTTGAGGAACTCCATATTTCACTTGTACTCCTCAGAGGAGTCTGAATACATTTGTTCTAAACACCAGAACAGAATTGAAAGGCTTTATTATTTTTATGTATATGTAAAACACCTGTTTTTTCTTTTTCAAAGGTTGCAGGTTTGACCATTACAGATGGGTGAACCATACACTACAGAGTTGCTCAAGAAACCTTAAGGCCTAGATTGCATTAAATAGTCTCTCACTTTGAAAAGTAAGTTTGATGGTCCAACAACCCTAGAAATGCCTGATCCCATGTCCACACTGGGATCACAGGGCAAGATTTCATTTAATGCACACCTCCTGCATAGATCCCGTTGTCAGAAGTGCCTCTTAGCAAGCTTAAAATTACAAAGAATCTCTGATGTTGGAATGCAGGAATAATTGGTAGTCGAGATAGTTAGTCATGCTTCAACTCCAAGAAAGCACAACTGGAAAATGATTCATTTAAAGAAAGCAGAACAATTAGGTCTTGTTTCAGTGTATGTATTATTTTAAACGGTGTATGTTTTTCACTTCATTTGCTCCAAGGGACCTTTTATTCATTAGTGCTTTGTATAATGGACACCAGTCCAGAGCAATAGCAGCAAATTAATTCATTGCTTGACCCTAGAGGCTGAACAGGGGGTTTTCGTCCCGCACCCTGGAGATTAATTTTGCTTAACATATTCTGACAGGAAAAGCCTACTAGTAGCCAATGCAGCTTTTACAGGGGTCACAAGTATTCTCAACTGAACACACCCAATCTTTCAGTGGCCCAAGCACAGTAATCCTGTCAACACATACTGTAAGTTACAAGAAGTCCCGCCTCTACAGCCATAAATTGGTTCAGTTTCATTTTTAAATCAATTATAGGAATAGATCAGTTGTGCAGCATTTTGCAAAGGAGCTTGAAAACATCAAATTCATTTTCTTCCAGCTAGTGGTGGGCGATAACGCAGTGAATGAATATTTTTTTTTCTATGAACGCTATGAGTGATACATCATGATACATAAAAGTGATAAAAAAAAAAAAAAAATGGAAACAAATCAGTTCTGGTTGTAAAATATTCACACTTTAGATGACATATCAATAAGACCACTGGTGTCACAGTTACAATAGTGCAAGACTTCATATCGTTCATGATGGAACTGCATAAAAGACGCAAAAGAGTGACTGTTTAGCTTGGCCACGCGTCCCACCACGGCCAATCAGACAATGAGGCATGGGTATATGGAGCTGGCATTCATGCACACCATTTCCTTATTCCTCAACCCTGAGCTGGACTGCAGCCCAGAACCTGTTTGGAGCAAAACCAGCTGCATGTTCAGTGCATGCAGACTAACCATTTAGGTTGGCAAAGAGCTAAGTCCTTCTGACTGGAAATTCAGCACAGACGACATGTACATGATTGAGAAGAATGGCTGCTCCAGGCTCGTGCTGTCCATCCCAAAACTGGACACATTTCATGGATAAAGGTCATAGTGGAAAACAGATTAATTGTCATCCACACAGAACGAGTACAGTCAGCCTGGGGGAATAACTGATCCCTTTGCGCACATGGACATTCGCAGATGTGGCCTCTCCATGATATCCTGCCATTGTTTCTCTGTACTAAAACCCCCATTTTTAATTGATTAAAGGGTTGTTAGACATGACTTACACCCCAGAGCACCTTATTGCTCTTATAAAATGGTATTACATAATGCAAATATTAAAAAAACTCTCAGTTTATGAAGTAAAAGTGGAGCAGACCTGTCCCTGGCATGTCATGACGACAAAATTAGGTACCAGTATAGAAATCCTTGAATGAAATAATACATTAAACAAACCTGAATTCACTGCACACACAACCTAATTCTGGTTCTGGTAATCGAAGAGAGTAGTAATTGCGTCTTCAACAGCACAAACATGTGAGTAAACATTGCAACTTGCGTCATTTCTTGAGAACAATATTCCTGTTGAGCCTGAGGCACAGAATAAAAAAAAAACATTCATCATTTTAAATAAACAAACTACAGGACATTATAGTGGCTGCTTGAATCTCTTGCAATAATTAGGCCATTGGCAGACACAGTTATAATGGGGAAAAACTAGGTGTTAAGAGGCCTTCAGGATACGAGCGGTGACCTGCAGAGGTGGTGGTTCGCTGGAGCTGATAAACAAGTAAACGGCAAACATAACCCCAGACTCGCTGCCTTTAAGAGGGATTTACACTAGCAGATTTCCAGGGCCACCATCGGCACTGACAGTTTAATGCACTTGAAATGTTGACTGCTTTAAGAACAACCTTTGGGAAAGACTGCTACTTATTATTGTTCGCATGCACTGATTCTTTAATCAGCTCGCAGCATTGTACGAACCGTTATTTTTAATAGCGTGTTAATGTCAGGCCGTCAGAGTTAAGCCCAATACTGAGAAAGCCTGTGTGAAGCACATTAGTGACTGGAAAACACTGAGATCACCAGCACCAGCGGTAGCTGCCGTAACAGACACCTCTGGAGTGACAGGGTTTCTTCCTCTCCGTGTGGCCACAGAGCACAGGACAAAGTGTCATTTCATGTGGTCTCCACACGGCACCACAGAGCACTTTGGGTTTGTGTGTCTGGAAATTAGGCTACGAGGTGGCAACAGAACACCACCTCCCTCTTTCACAGGGCAAAACTGAAGTATTTATGCCTTTGACATTTAAGTAATTTATTGTGGAAATATCCTCTAGGCATCAGATTACTCTTAGCTAAATTTGTTTTACTGTGAGCTACGAAGTAAAAAATAAGACACGAACTGATTCTGTCAATTTAATAAAGATGTGTTCGTAACTCGTTTATTTTAATTGTTTTTCTCTTTAGTGGACATTAATACTATCATTACCATGTTACTTATTTATTTTTTTAATTTTCTTAAAATCACTTTTGAGAATAATTATTATTACTGTAAGTTTAGTCACTAAATTATACATGGCAAAAGCTAAAAGGTACTTGACATACAATCTGCCAGTTATGTTCTGCCTCTATATCTAAGATTGAAGTTGTTTTCTGGAAAGTCAATGCAAAGCAGACACTGGAAAAAACTGACCAAAACCACTGCTGACTCATCCTGCACTACACAGATATCTGTGCAATCAAATGTCCTCCTGAATGAGAATGCAAATTACCCATACAGTTCTTAACTTTGTGGTAGTTTGGGTTAAATGATTTAAATTAAAGCTTATTAAAGTTGTCACTCTACCTCAAAACGGTTGCAACAGTCATTTGCATGTGCTAAAAAAGATATTAGGCCAACATTTACGTCAAATATACTAACTGATTGTTTTGAAATGTTTTTAAAGTCTGCATATGTTCAATGTTTTTGTGACCTTTTTGCTCTAATCATGTCACAGTGGTGTCAGATGTGTGAACATTCTTCAATAACTATATTTTCCACAGAAGAGGAAAGTCTTATGGGTTTGAACTGATGTAAAGGTGAGTAAATGATTAATTTTTGGTAGATCTGTGCCTTGACTAACACTTTGTGAATGTGGAAGTGTTGTGTCTGTTCTCTTTTCTGGAATTCTTCACTGCACTACTGCAAAACTGCAATCTTATTTTGTTTGTGTTTGGTGAATCGATTTCTAAACCCTCCTTCAGGCTCTCAATCTGTTTGGGTTCTAGAAGAGCCTCCCAACATTTCATTCCACACAGCCTGTCTCTTCACATCTCCCAGCCTGACGTGAGGCCTCGTGCTGCACTGACAATATTAATTACAGACTAATTAGAGCAAAGAAAACAGAGGTTCATATTCTTATTTTGACTGAAAAAGTAAGCTTATTAACCTGGGAGAGGGGCGAGGAGGCAGAGAGGAAGCGTAAGCTGAGAGTAATGAAACAGCACAGCTCCTCACAGTCCACGCTGCTGTTCTGGAGGAAGCCCTCGGTGACAGGAGACACATTCCTCCACTTGAGTTTGTGTGTTTTGGAGCCTGTCGGGTCTCGGCCATTGTTAGAGCATGACCAGGCCACCGGAGTAGGACTTAATTATACAAACATCCAACCATATGACGTGATTGACATGTAGAATTCTCCTAAATGCCTGATTCAAAGGTGTGGACCGGTAATTTGTTATGACAGGACTCACTCCAGGGTGTATCAATGTGGTGGCTATTTCTTATTTCCATGGAGGTCAAATATCTGCCTGTAAGGAAGCAAAAACCTGCTCGGTTTGGTTTCACACTCCAGAATTATGCAAATAAAGAAACCAAGCTTGGCGAGAAGTGATTAGAAAGTGATTGGGCCTTTTCACGTAATTGTATTCTCATAATTTATCTGTAATATTATTTCTAGAGGTTTCATTTCAGATGTAATCCAAATAGTCAATAGCTGTGTTTCCATTACCCTTCAAATTGCGCAAATTAAAATTGTGAATTGAAAATACGCCTAATGGAAACATGTCAATTTCGCAAAAACTCCCTTCATGAGTTCACACTTTCATATATTTAGCGCGAGTATGGTAATGTGTAGTTGGCGTGCTGTCCTGGGGGAGGGCTCAGAGCTCGGGAATGGCCCGAACACAGAGTACCCCCCAATAGTGGTGAGAACTCTAGTGAAACCTCTTGAGTGGAGAAGGGGCGGTGGAGGGATGCTGATTAACCGTTAAATGAACAGAGGTATGCCAGCTGTATTTATATCCGTGCATTAATTGACTTGATTGCGTACCACTTGTGTTTAATTAGGCTTAGTATCTGATGTGCTTCTCCCGAACTTTGTTAATAAAACATCATATACAGGTGCATCTCAATAAATTAGAATGTCGTGAAAAAGTTCATTTTTTCTTGTAAGTTATTTCAAAAAGTGAAACGTTCATATATTTTAGATTCATTGCATGTAAAGTAAAACATTTCAAAAGTTTTTTTGTTTTAATTTTGATGATTAGCGCTTACAGCTCATGAAAGTCAAAAATCAGTATCTCAAAATATTAGAATATTTACATTTGAGTTTCAATTAATGACCATCCCTACAGTATAAATTCCGGGTATCTCTTGTTCTTGGAAACCAAAGCTTATTCAAATACTTGGGAGAGCTTCACAAGGAGTGGACTGAATCCTGGTCAGTCAGTCAAGGTAGTTAGAGTCTGTACACGTTAACTGTCAGATCGAAGGCAAAAGGGCTGTACCAATGCCACTTCTGAACCAGATCAGACAAGTCGTCATCAGCGTCTTACCTGGATGCTGTGGAGAAAAAGAACTGGACTGCATATGACTGCAGTGGGCTGCCGGGTAAAGTCCTCTTTGAGATGAAAGTACCTTAATTTTGCATTTCATTTGGAAATCAAGGTCCCAGAGTCTGGAGGAAGAGAGGAGAGGCACAGAATCCATGTTGCTTGAAGTCCAGTGTGAAGTTTCCCACAGTCAGTGATGATTTGGGCTGCCATGTCATCTGCTGGTGTTGGTCCACTGTGTTTTGCTGAAGTTCACAGTCAACGCAGACATCTACCAGTGAAAGTCCTCTTTTCAGATGAAAGTAAATTTTGCATTTCATTTGGAAATCAAGGTCCCAGAGTCTGGAGGAAGAGAGGAGAGGCACAGAATCCATGTTGCTTGAAGTCCAGTGTGAAGTTTCCACAGTCAGTGATGATTTGGGCTGCCATGTCATCTGCTGGTGTTGGTCCACTGTGTTTTCTGAAGTTCACAGTCAACGCAGACATCTACCAGGAAATTTTAGAGCACTTCATGCTTCCTTCTGACAAGATTTATGGAGATGCTGATTTCATTTTCCAGCAGGACTTGGCACCTGCCCACACTGCCAAAGGTACCAAAAGCTGGTTCAATGACCATGGTGTTACTGTGCTTGATTGGCCAGCAAACTCGCCTGACCTGAACCCCATAGAGAATCTATGGGGTATTGTCAAGAGGAAGATGAGAGACACCAGACCCAAAAATGCAGATGACCTGAAGGCCGCTATCAAAGCAACCTGGACTTCCATACCCCCTCAGCAGTGCCACAAACTGATCACCTCCATGCCACGCCGAATTAAGGCAGTAATTAAAGCAAAAGGAGCCCCTACCAAGTATTGAGTACATATACAGTAAATGAACCTACTTTCCAGAAGGCCAACAATTCACTAAAAATATTTTTTTTATTGGTTTTGTGAAGTATTCTAATTTGTTGAGATAGTGAATTGGTGGGTTTTTGTTAAATGTGAGCCTAAATCATCACAATTAAAGGAACCAAAGACTTAAACTACTTCAGTCTGTGTGCATTGCATTTATTTAATACACGAGTTTCACAATTTGAGTTGAATTACTGAAATAAATGAACTTTTCCACAACATTCTAATTTATTGAGATGCACCTGTTTATCGCATATATGGTTTTTCAGGCAATTCGAAAAAGGAATATTTCGCAAAACTGCAATGGAAACCTTTCATTTTTTTCCGCATTTACAGATCACATGGTGTATGTAAAAAGTCATATGATCATTCTTCAATGTACTATAACCTCCAAGAAACACTTCATACGTGACTGCTCTCGAGTATAAGGGGCTTTCCCTGCCATTAATGCTTAGACAATTTACACTGCACACGTCTGCGGTGCAGTGTGGCTCTGATACGGCCACTGAAGCTGATTGCGGCCACTCTAATCAAAATCTGTTGCCATGACTTACGCGAGAGGAAAAAGTTAGTCGCATAACATTGGTTAATGGAAACGCCATCATTTCTAAATAATAAAAATATAAAATGTAGATGAAGAGAGTCAAGCATACAAAGAAACTTAGAAGACCAGATTTTATGGTGTATACAAATGAAAAACATTCTGATTACTGAAAAAAAAAAATCATTTGGGTAATTGAACATACGTTGTTAATTTAATGTTGTCACCTGACCCACATTTACCATGATAAGGGCTCAAACAGTGGCATGTAGATGAAGACAAACATAGAAAGAAAAGGTGTGTACCATTGAAAAATATTCTAATTTTATTTTTTAAAAAACAAACATTTGAATTCTTGAATTTTAAATGTTACCATCAGTTTTGTAGGATGATATTCAGGAAGGAAATCAGAACTCGGCGGGGTTTTTTTTCTTGACGCCGAGAGTTAAAGAATATTCAACTGTGGACACCTGACTAAAAAGTGACAGTGATAAGCATTGCATTTTACCCAATCACAGTGGAGGAGGGGTGGGACTAATAACACATCGACCAACCGTCATTGCTTGTACTATGACTGAACTACAAAGAAGGACAAGTTAATATTGCTTGTCTCCAAGTATTCATGTCTTCACCAGATGGAATTCCTGGACAAGCACAATAGTGTTATGCAAAATAATCCTTGGAGAAATATTTCATTAGCGATGTGGCTGCTACAGTACTTCTGCAGATATTCCGTATCATAGCAAAAACAGCATCTCAACTGAAAAAAAATAAAATGCTGCGCAACAGAAACACTCTCAAGCAGAGCGCCTAGCATTTTCAGCTGGCTAAAAATGCTTTGGTGCACACACGGCCTTAAAGCGTATTAGAACACCTCCCTCTCTGCTGCCAATCTGTGTTGTCGGGATGTTGTTTCCCTGCAGCTCTGGAATATCTGGTCACATGACACTTCAGCTCAGGTGATTGGCACAAAAAGCAAATATGTTACCCTGGACCACATAACCAGTCATAAGGGGCAAGCTTTCCATTGATGTATGGTTTGTTAGGATAGGACAATATTTGGCCGAGATACAACTATTTGAAAATCTGGAATCTGAGGGTGCAAAAAAATCGCCTTAGCAAGGCATATTGCTAATAAAAAATTAAGTTTTGATATATTTACTGTAGGAAATTTACAAAATATCTTCATGGAACATGATCTTTACGTAATATCCTAATAATTTTTGGCATAAAAGAAAAATTTATAATTTTGACCCATACAATGTATTGTTGCTATTGCTACAAATATACCCGTGCTACTTATGATTGGTTTTGTGCTCCAGGGTCACATATGACAGAATGCAGGTCGTGTACTACCACAGCTGCATGTGCCAGCCCAGCAGCTACTATTACTAATGAATGGGAAGGCTAATGGATAGCTTTCTCCAGGTATTACAGACCTCACTGGGAAAACCAATCTGGCACAAGTGGCACAAGAGCTCAAAGCAGCACTAGAGCCCCTTTTCGCCTCCGAATAAGATAAAGAGCCCAAGGGTGGAAGTGCTTGGTCTAACAGAAACAGACAAACTGCAGGGTGCTGAAAACAGTCTGAAGTTTGCCAGGGTCTTTTTCTGAGCGCAGGCGCTGTTATCTAGCAACAGACCACAGTGAAACAGTACAGGAAATCTCTGATAGTTGACTTCTGGTACATTCACTGATGGAATGACAGCTTCAAAAGGCACTATGAAAGAAAAACAGCGCTGTCTGTCTCTTCTTCATCTCAGGAGGCCAGAAGGTACGTGGGTGTCCATTGACTGGACAAAATGCCTCTATTTGTTGTCGTTCTTTATTTTGATCTCTCTTTATCTTTTCAGATTTGGATACTCTGACTGAATGAGTGTCATTGTGGCTGTTTGCAGTCCTTTGAGATGATAATGTTTCTGCAGACAGACACAACCAATTAACAGTTGAACAAATGTAATGCTTTTAACATGAAACCTGTATATTTTAGAGATGCAAGGTTAATATTTGGTTTCCTAGTATCTATGACTTGTGGAAACACTGATAATAGTTAAGCATAGGCCTTACTAAGTTTTTCCTCATGGTACATACAGTATCTCACAGAAGTGAGTACACCCCTCACATTTTTGTAAATATTTTATTGTATCTTTTCATGTGACAACACTGAAGAAATGACACTTTGCTACAATATAAAGTAGTGAGTGTACAGCTTGTATAACAGGAAATATAAATTTGCTGTCAACTCAAAATAACTCCACACACAGCCATTAATGTCTAAACCGCTGGCCACAAAAGTGAGTACACCCCTAAGTGAAAATGTCCAAATTGGGCCCAATTAGCCATTTTCTCTCCCCGGTGTCATGTGACTCGTTAGTGTTACAAGGTCTCGGGTGTGAATGGGGAGCAGGTGTGTTAAATTTTGTGTTATCGCTCTCACTCTCTCATACTGGTCACTGGAAGTTCAACATGGCACCTCATGGCAAAGAACTCTCTGAGGATCTGAAAAAAATAATTGTTGCTCTACATAAAGATGGCTCTACATAAAGATGGCTATAAGAAGATTGCCAAGACCCTGAAACTGAGCTGCAGCACGGTGGCCAAGACCATACAGCGGTTTAACAGGACAGGTTCCACTCAGAACAGGCTTCGCCATGGTCGACCAAAGAAGCTGAGTGCATGTGCTCAGCATCATATCCAGAGGTTGTGTTTGGGAAATAGACGTATGAGTGCTGCCAGCATTGCTGCAGAGGTTGAAGGGGTGGGGGGTCAGCCTGTCAGTGCTCAGACCATACGCCGCACACTGCCTCAAATTGGTCTGCATGGCTGTCATCCAAGAAGGAAGCCTCTTCTAAAGATGATGCACAAGAAAGCCCGCAAACAGTTTGCTGAAGACAAGCAGACTAAGGACATGGATTACTGGAACCATGTCCTATGGTCTGATGAGACCAAGATAAACTTATTTGGTTCAGATGGTGTGTGTCTTGCCTACAGTCAAGCATGGCAGTGGGAGTGTCATGGTCTGGGGCTGCATGAGTGCTGCCGGCACTGGGGAGCTACAGTTCATTGAGGGAACCATGAATGCCAACATGTACTGTGACATACTGAAGCAGAGACTGGGCCGCAGGGCAGTATTCCAACATAATAACGACCCCAAACACACCTCCAAGACGACCACTGCCTTGCTAAAGAAGCTGAGGGTAAAGATGATGGACTGGCCAAGCATGTCTCCAGACCTAAACCCTATTGAGCATCTGTGGGGCATCCTCAAACGGAAGGTGGAGGAGCGCAAGGTCTCTAACATCCACCAGCTCCGTGATGTAGTCATGGTGGAGTGGAAGAGGACTCCAGTGGCAACCTGTGAAGCTCTGGTGAACTCCATGCCCAAGAGGGTTAAGGCAGTGCTGGAAAATAATGGTGGCCACACAAAATAATGTCCAAATTGGCCAGGCCCAATTTGGACATTTTCACTTAGGGGTGTACTCACTTTTGTGGCCAGCGGTTTAGACATTAATGGCTGTGTGGGGACAGCAAATTTACACTGTTATACAAGCTGTACACTCACTACTTTACATTGTAGCAACGTGTAATTTCTTCAGTGTTGTCACATGAAAAGATATAATAAAATATTTACAAAAATGTGAGGGGTGTACTCACTTCTGTGAGATACTGTATTTACAGTATAGGCCACAACAGAACCAACATAATAATTAGTTCTGTCAAACGATTAATCCAAAATAAAAGTTTTTGTTTACATAATATATGTGTGTACCAGAGGTCGCGTTAACCGAAAATTTGATGAACGCCGTCCGTCATTTTGACAGATTGCACTGAGAGTGATATATTGTAATTTACAACTGTAATTACCACCCCTGTCCAGTTGGTGGCGAGTGCGCTCCAGTGAGGCAGCAGAGCGTGGGATCATCAGCTCCAGAACAATAATAAAAGTGTTACGAGTCTTTTGCAATGCATTTGAGGCGAGTACCCAGTTTAAGCTACAGCGATCTATCAGACCACATTAAAGAGCTCCAAAACGGTATTTATTGCTTGAATGTCCTAATAAAATTGACAGAATTTGAAATCTGAGACTTTTTCATATCAAAAGTAACAACGCGATTTATTGGATGGAAGGTGCACTCATTGTACTGTTCATTACTGTTACTGTACAGTACTGTTCATTCATCAACTGAAAACAGCATCGATTGGGATTTAATAATCGATATTGTTTCATCAAAATGAGAATCTATTAAAATCGAGAAATCAAATTTTTTTTTTTACCCAGCCCTAGCATATTTTGTTGTTTATAGTGGCCTCTGCTGTCACTGTGGTGTTGAACATGAAAAATGACGCACAGCCTGTTCATCTGTTCTCATCATAAATAAATAAATCCATAAGCCTATATGCTTTATATACATAGGTTCATTATTAAAAATGAAAATGAGAACAAAAATAGAAGCAATTAAATGTGTTATTATAACTAAAATATGAAAATTAAAATGATGGGTAATAATAGATTATGACGGAATTTTTACGACCCTGTCCATCAAAATGACGTCTAACGCAACCTCTGGTATGTACTGTGTACATTTATTATGTACAGGTATACTGTATATAAATACACACACATGCATGTATATACAGTATTTAAGAAAAATATGTAACGTTTATATATTTATATATTATATAAATAATATGAATATAAATATATTTGTGTAAATACAAGTAAATATTTTCAAAATATATGCTGTATGTGTGTGTATTTATATATACATAATAAATATACACAATACACGCAAATATATTATGTAAACAAATACGTTTATTTTGGATGCGATTAATCGCGACTAATCGTTTGTCAGCACTAATAATAATATTATGATTTTGATATACATATATAATTGAGATCATGTAAAAAGTCGGAAACACCCATTTTTGCTCAGTTTTACACTTTTGCACAAATATGTCTAATAATAATTCACTACTGAAAGTGACTTTGAAAGTGCAGATTTTATCTAAATTCAAGTTCATTTTATTTGTATAACACTTTTCACAATACAGATTGCTTAAAAGCAGTTTTAGAGAAAGTCTTGACATAACGTGAACTCTTGTGTTAATTAATTTATGACAATTTGGTGCATAGACAAGCCTAATTACTTTTTGGTTACGTGTATCACTGCAATTAAGATTATTTTAATGATTAAGATTTGAGAATCTCAGCATATCTGAGACACAGTGAAACTAGAACACAGTAAGGACTCTATAGTGAGACTAAATGTCTCCACAGAGGTCCTACTTGCCAAAATCAATGCAGCGCATAACGTGACATGAATACTATTAATTACATTCTACAATCCTTGTATTTGTTGCATGCTTTACATGATATGGGAACTTCATTCAACACAAAGCTCAGCAGACCTCTGTGATTGTTCCTGCAAGCTGAGCTGTCTTCTGGGAACCCAGGCTTCACTGAAGTATCAACATTTTACATTAGCCTGTCCAGTGAAGCTGAGTCAGAGCTTCGTTGTAGCACACATAAGGGTATAGATTTAAGCATTTAGGGCATTTGAAATAGTATAGGTCATCTAAAGTGAAATTGCCCCTAAAAAGCACCCTTGGTATGATTCCTTTTCACTCACAACTCAAGAAATCCCTGGTAATCAGCCTCATGTGTGGCTAACCTCACTTTATAGGGGCCTATGATGACAGGCCTCAGCTGCTTTCTGGAAACGGTGGGCTTGGTCTCATGAAATAGAGAGCTTTCAAAAACTCAGAATGATGAGAAAACTAATAAGAGCTCCATAATGGACATGAAAGATCACTGGGTCAGCGTTGAGTATACTTGCCTTGATATTACAAGATATTCAATATTCTTTGGAGCATTCGAACTAAACTTCTTTTTGGGGTCTCTAACTTACATTCCACCATAGTTACCAGTCCTGCTAAATCTGGTTTTACTGTCTGTTGCATATGTTTGTAAAACATTCACCAACAAACTTTATCTTGGCCAGGAGCCCACACAAATCCACATGAACCCAGGAGAGCCATGAGACATACCATCCCAACTGCCATTTCACTAAAGAACCACAGGAACTCATCTTCCCCGGTGACCTGCCTCTCAGGCGCGACATAGAGGTCAAAACAAAGACCCTGCTGCCTTATCCAAACATACAGAAAGCACTGTGCAGTTACGGCTGGCATTTCATCAGCCCCGTTATTCTTCTCTCATTCCTAAAAACATAAGGCGTTCTGGTCTTTCATGTTTGTTGGATGGAAGGACAAGACAGAAACACAACCTCCACAGACAATCAGGTTCCTCAAGAGAGGGTGAACAGAAAAGCGTGAGATGCTGCAAAACACATCTGGACTCCAGTCCCTCGGGGATGGATGTAGGATGGAATGGGTCTAGACGAAGATGAGGGTGGAGATGAGGAAACAGGGCCTCAAGGAACATGATACAGCATCCCACTCAGGAAAAAAAGAGCCCAAGTTGGGCTAGATAACCCAGTGGATGTGGCCTAGCTTGTTTTATTAAGGCATCATGTTTAATTCATGGAGCCTCAGTCTAAGAGAACACATGTGGCAAAGGTGCCGTCATATTCCAGAGATCCGCTTCCACAGAATGCAAAGTCCCAAATGAGGACACCTCTTGGTAACCTAAGGGAAATCCATACGGATGCTAATGAGCATTTGGATTGTGTCAATACCACATTTAATGCCAAGCTTGGGAGGTCAGGAGTTATGTGTGAATGTAACTTGTCTAGACTGTCACCTTAGGAAGTCTTTATTGACTGACCGACTAATATCATTATCGTGGATCACAGTGTTTTATTTGTTTGTATAGCTCCCACTCTACATTGCAGCATCCTCCAGACATCTCCATAAGTATTTCCCATTCACATCTGGCTTCTCTCTCTTTTTTGGGCTTGAACACTCGCTTCCTCCCAGTCGTCACATGGTTGAATTTTGATGCTCATGCCTACTTCTGCATTCCTTTAAAATCACATTCAGTTGTTTTGTGTTTCCTTCAATGGTCAGAAGGTGCATCAGCTGTCGCATAATTTCATCCCAGCCCTTTCTGGACATGCCACCTCAGCAGGGTGTCGCCTCTGACCTCCTGAGGCCACCTGAAAGTAGAGGAAGTCTCCAAATAAGGCTCTGGCCTCAAGGGTTGGTTTCCAGACAGGCAACTGCCATGCGGCCTGTGTGTGGTTTTGATATCCGTTCTGTTGCTCTACAGGAAGCAGAGGTCAGCAGCAGGAGGAATCATCTGTTGATCATCTGGGATGCAGAATTGCTGGGCCCCTGTTTTGCAACAGCACACAAATGTCAAGAGACTAAAGAGGATGTTTTCCATCAGCTGGCTCCCAAATATTGTAAGATACATGGCGGTAGACACCATTAGGATGTGATTTGAGACCATGGAAGTAACAGTGATCCATGTCCATGGAGACAACTCAAAGGATATTCATTATTGGAGTGGAAGAGGGGTGCCTGCTAGGATCCCATCAGCAGCTGGAGAAATGCACCAAATTCAAATGGTCAGAGTGAAGATTTTCTTCTCAAGACAAGCAGCTGTCTAGAATTAAAAGAGAAATGCTACAAGTCTACATACATGTCACCCAAATGTGGTTTTATTTTTCCCTCACATGCGAGAGAGATTAGGGGAGGCACGGTAGATCAGTGGGTTTCCTCACAGCAAGAAGGTCCCGAAAGGAAGCTGTAATTTATTCTAAATACAAGTACTTAATTTTTGGAATCTGATTACGTAATCCAGATTACATGTAATCAGATACTACCCAGCTCTGTCTATGTAGAAAAATACAGATGTTTCTAAACAAAAGTATGCAGCAAATAGTTGATGCTGATCTGTCAACATCTTTCACCATTTAGGGAACACACATGTTTGTCTGGTGGGCAGTAGTTGTAATGAGCATGGTTCTGTCAGCCAATGTCAGGCCAGACTGTTGGGTTTTAGACTTGAAACCCAGCAAGCTTGAAGAACTTCAGTTCCTCTCAGGACTTTCAGTGCTGCAGCCATGTAGACCTTCACATATCTCATCAAAACCTTTCATTTCCCCATGGCCAGAGTAAGTTCTGATTTTGGTAAATTGACACTGGCCAATGACATAAAAAGGAATGAAAATGAAGTTCATGCAAATAGAATTACTGTACATTTCCCTTTGTCTAAAGCAGGGGTGGGGAACGTTGATCCTGGAGGGCCGGTGTCCCTGCAGAGTTTAGCTCCAACCCTAATCAAACACACCTGAACCAGGTAATCAAGGTCTTCAGGATGCAATTAGGTATTTTTTTCCCAGGGTTTTTCAGGGTTGGAAAACGTTCCCCACCCCTGGTCTAAAGTGACAAAACAATAAATACAAATTCAGATCACATGCATAGACGTACAAGCAATTTTGGACTGGTGCTAGAGGGGAATAGAGATGGCAAATTGCCACGGTATAATTTGAGAGTCCTTCAGGAGTGTCTTTTTACTAAATGCTTCTACGGGCTGCCAGGCTCCAGGCCAGAAGCAAACACTATTAATATCTGCAAAACCATCCCAGAGGTTTTTCCAAAGGGAGTGGTGTTTGAGTGTGTGATAGTTGGTTTGGTTTGAGTTGACCTGTAACCAGTTTGACTCGTCAGGGATAGCAAAGTTATGCTAGTTTCCATGCAGATCTCAGCAAAAACAGTGTTTCTTTCTTTTCAAAGTAACAGCACAGGTAATGTGTTGGAAAGTGTTTATAATAGAAATAGCTAGCAAAAGATCTGTGTTTTAGGGTCAGTATACATGACAGAAAGCCCTTGAGATCTTCCCCCAGCTCCCAGGAAGTCTCTGAACACTCTTTTTCTTGTTTGGCTCTTTTTTAACGGCCCATGTCTCAAGACATTCCCTATCACATCCCTCCACCCACGCCGGCTCTCTAACTCCACCGCCCTCAACCTCTGATTCACTGCCAAAGCAAACACTTGTCCATGGGCAGCCAGGAGTGTGTTCCTATGGCAACAGCATGAGGGTCGACGCTCTGGAGCTGAAGATCCAGATCAGCAAAATAAACAAAAGGCCTGATTCAGAGGAACCTAAGAGCTTTAGATGCAGGGACAGCTTTCTGCAGGACACCCACATGAATGAACGAGAACTTTTCATATCAGTGCAGTGATATTAGCACATCCTGTCACTCAAGAAAAAAACTAAGACACTGTGTAGTAGGTGTGATTACCTCAGTGGACCATCTTGACACCTCTTTTACAAATGTGACTGTGGCGTCTTCTTGGATCAACATCTATATGAGTCCTGGAGCAACTTTGCTGTCAACAAATTAGATTTCCGTGTTAGAGCAGGAATGTACACAAACTTATGGACCGTGCCTTCAAGAAATAAGCCAGCACTTCAACCAAAACTGGGGGGGGGGTGCGGCACTAGTGGTCCGTTTGTCCCATATTCATTGAGAGGCCATGAATCTCCAGTGGTACATATTATAGTGAATAATAGAGTAAAAATTGTCATGACATTTATTTAGAATGATTTGAAGGAACAAAGAAAACTAAGAGTGTGTAAGAGATGTGTGCGGCAGGCAGTCTGTCCTCAGGTACTGTATTTGCCCATACGATCGTGCTGCTGTGACCTACTAGTGTTACTGCAGGCTTATTAGATGAGCTCTGGTGGAAAGATGGCCTCGGTCCACCTTAGTCCTGTCTGAGAGCTTTATGAGCTGTCCAGATCTGTCTGGTCAGGCTGTTTTTAATGCTTTGACTAATATTCATTGGGAAGGGCTGAGACCATACCGGTGTAATGCTTACACTCTTACCCTATAAAACACCACAGTGAACACACACTCTCTTATATGCTCAGTACAGTCATAGGCCCCGTTTACACTGTCAGTTAAATGTGACTCAATTCTGATTGTTTGCTCATATGTGGCACAGATCGGATCTGTTCTATGACAATGTAAATGCATGCATTCGGATATAGCGAGATTGGATTCGGGCCTCATTCATATGTGGAAATAAATCGGATATGTGCCAATGCGACTGTCTTGTAAATAGGTAGATCGGATTTTCTGAGGTATCGTGTTCTATATGTCATTAAAACGTGACAATTTGGTACTTTTCCGTGGTTTAATGATGTTATATGGGACCCATGCTGGCAAAATGAGTGTAAATGTGCACAGGCTATTTTGAGCGACAGGCAAAAAAAAAAAAGTTTTTGCACCTGTTCTTAAATAATAGGAAAGATAAAATAAAAAAACAGCTATATTGTGATTATTAATATAGTAGCCTAATTATTAATAAGAAAAGAACTGGAGGAAAACATAATCAAACTTGCTGATGTCGACTTTAAACGGGTGTAGCAGTCATTTTTTTTGTCCGATTCCAAAAAAATCATACATAATTTTGAAGGTCTATTAATGGAGAATGTGAAAATAAAATTAACTAATTTTTCAAATTTGCTCGACTCGTTTTGTCAGCACGGGTCACATTATTCTCGGGAGGAAGCACGTTTGGAGGCGCTAAATGACAACAACGCATGCGGGATGTTTCGGATGGTATGGCAAGTGTAAACACATGAATCGGATATGAGTCACAATTGAAAGAACGTGTAAACGGACAGCCAAAAAAATCGGATATAGGCAACAAATCGGAATTGAGCATCAAGACCTGCAGTGTACACGAGGCCTTAGATACCCAACCAGGTTATAAAAGCTGCATTGTACTATATAGTATATATAATAAAATATATATATATCTTTGTTTAGTGTACACACTTTAGTTCTAACTAGTAAGCTGGAGAAGAAGATAGCACTTTTTTTATGAGATTTATATATTTTTAGAAAATGTTTAACATCAGTTTTTTTTTTTTTTTTTTAGAAATTAGACAATTACCTTTCAAAGGACTGCATGAAATTATCTCACAATTCTCACTTTTTTTCTCGCAATTGCGAGTTTACATCTCTCTGCGAGTTTACTTTTTTCTCAGAATTGTGAGATATAAGCTTACAATTTTGACTTTTTTCGAGTTTATATCTCGCAATTGTGAATTGTTTTCTCAGATTGTTTTTGATATTTCAGTCAAAATCTGATGGTCTGTGCATCTGAAATATGATCGACAACATGGTACCATTCAAAAACCAAAACCGACATCTTTATGAGATTTAAATATTTCCTGTTCTTCCCCCAAATAGCTATACAGTTCAGCTATTCTGTGCCCATTACCTCTAGTTCAAGTTTCTCTGCAAAATATAATTAACTATCACCTCTGGGCCATTATTGAGAGATGGTCTTGCAAATTTGACCACTCTGGCCTTCAAACTCCACTAACACGAGGTCTTCACTGGCCTCATCCAACGTGGGATTTTTATTAGCGTAGATGTCAATATCAAGTACATCATGTGTTATGAATCTAATTAATGCAGGGATCTCGATCTGACAGAGTCTGATGTCAGATTTTGTCTGAGCTAGGTGTTTTTGTGACGCCTCAAGTACTTGATAAGTGCCGATGTTTAAGCGATAAATGCAAGAATGGTTTGCATTTCCAGATTTACGAATACGACCCGTACGGTATGCATTGAATTTATCAATATGGACGTGAGCATCAAATCTCATGTCAGGTCTGAGCTCGTCTATTTTTGAGTTAGCCTGAACTTGCGTGCAGCATAGAGAATTGTCAGCATTTTGTTAATTTAGATTATTTTCTTAAACCGACAAACAAAGCTTTTTTTTTTTTTTTTTTTCTTTCAGGGATTTAGCTTTATGCGCAAATAGCAGCATAAACAACAGACCGTGAGGAATCACACATCGTCGTATCACACACCTGCAGCGCTTCTGTGAATGGAGAACAACAGAAATTATAAAAGGAATAAAATAAATAGGGCTACACGAAATATATTTCTCTTAATTAACAGATTAACAAAAGAAAAAAAAAACAGTGCGACAAGTATAGGCCACTTTCGTTTTTGTGACACTCTTAATGCATTTTATTTGTTTTCTATAACTTTTTTTTTTAACTGATTGGTGATCACGCAGGTGCCTCACACGCACACACACAACATTTCAGCGTTACTAACTTGACATTTCAGCCATTAATCAAACTAAAATACAGTCAACCAAACATAAATGTTACACTGCACAATTTACAAGGTCCACTGTAAAATCAGCGTGCAGACCCGAAACAAGCATTTATTGCGCATGTGAAGGGTGATATTTTACATGGATATTGGAACTCAAGTGAAGTACAAAGCCTTGTTTACATTATAGATAATAGTTTAGCAACCAAATGTTACATGGCAAAAATGGAAACATTTGGATATCGAATGAGAGAGGCTCGTGAGCCCAATGCCGTTTAGTTTCCCTTTAATTAATTCATTTTAACTTGACGTTGTAGCCTATTCTGTTTATAATGAATGCCACTATAGCCTAATTTGTGTTTTACTTCATAGTTTAATATAAAATTTTATAGCTCCTAATTTTTTCATTCTTGTTTTGTAATACCGTTACATTTAAAGGGTTTGTTGTGGATTAAGAAGAACTAAATAATCTATATAGTGTTTATAATATTTATAAATTTTTCGTTATGTTTACTGGTATTTAAAATACATATAAATTAATGCCATTGTTTGCAATTATAAGGTTAAAGGGTGTTTTTGGAGTAAGATCAATTTCTCTTTCATAAGATTACTTCCTCTTTTTGGCCGGGTTATGTTTCTCCGTGTCGTAAACTTCTAAACCGGGGTGTTTTTAGGGGCGTAATATTCAAATGACGATTGTTTTCAGCCGCCACATTTATCAACGTACGATCTTTCGTACGATGGGATTGGCGGCATACGAATGTTTCATAAATCACACGTGAGCTCTGTCGTATGTTGATTTGTGCGCTCGGATCTGCGCTCGTTTCTACGTTAGATTGATAAATGAGGCCCACTGACTCCAGTAAAGCAGTAATGAAACTAAAGGTCATTTAAGGTCACATGTAATTCTTCATATATGCTAGCTAACAAATTTAACATAACATCAATTGTTCAGTTAATAATTAAGAATGAACAAGATTTTCCCACATGCATTTTAGCATATTTGACCTAAACGTGTGATGGTCCAGTGTGCTATAAGAGTTCAGCATTACTGTAAACATGGTCATTCATATCACGCCCATGCAGCTGAACTCATAATTATGGCATTAGATTTGCTGTGGACTGATTGTCACATGAGCGTCAGAGGTTTGTTGGAGCGTCTGACCCCTGACTGCACCTGCCCTCAGTGCTGCATGCTGTTTTCTGTCACTCACCTCGTAACGCTGACAGCACTGCGCTATGGGCTGCTAATTGCTCCGTGCTCCGTTCACGCTAATTGTCTATAACTCGAGGGCTTGTTGTCATTAATTCCTTAAAAATGTGTCATAAACGCGGAAGCTTAGGAACAAATGTTACGAGTGTTTGTTTGGCATTTGTCATTCATGGCTTCCGTTAATTACTCGCTTTCAATAAGGCTTCTGTTCAGGGTTTTGTTTAACCTGCTACCTGTTAGCTGTGATGCCGAAAATTTACATAAAATGCTTACCATAAAGCAGGGTTCCTCAATTAGTTTTCGCCGAGGGACGAATTCTGCCAATAATACCAAGCCAAGGGCCACTGACCTACAATATATATATATTATTATTATTATTACAATTATTATTTACATTTACATTTATGCATTTAGCAGACGCTTTTATCCAAAGCGACTTACATTGCATTCAAGTTACAGTTTTACATTTTATCAGCTCTTGCTTTCCCTGGGAATCGAACCCATGATCTTGGCGTTGCTAGTGCCATGCTCTACCATTTGAGCTACAGGAAAGCCATTATATTATTGTTGCTTTTGTTAAAATAGTCACAAGATGGTCACAAGATAAATATTCAGATTTTTTCTCCCAGTAGTCTGTTTTATTCAAACAATTATGAACATTTTTGCATTTAGATACAGAAGAACTTTGCCTGTTGAATATTAAAAACAAATGAACAAACAAAAAATCTGGATCTCCATGTCTGCCATGCAAATCAACTGTTCCTGCTCATCTCCAGACTGGATCTCTTCTCTCCACTTTCCCTAATTGCAAATTCAATTATTAGATCTGTCAGCATTAATATTTTTACACTTAGATTTTTTTGGGGGGGGATCAAACTGTAACACCGTGTGTCCCAACCAGACGCGATGCGACGCGATAAAAAGTATCTTTTCCATGTAATTTTTCTCCTAACCTCCCGCGACAGCGACACGTGACAATAAGCGACACGGAATTCTATTTAGAAATGTTTTTGTTTTTTTCTGCGACGTCGCGGCAGGAACAACATACAAAATATGACAGTGATATTCTCAGGTAATGATTATGTGCTTTATTCAATGTTAAAAGTGTCTAATGTGAGTTTGAATATTATTTTGCGTGAGGTTTATAGCCAGAGTGAAAGCAACAATAGATATTTACCTCAGATCTTGAAAATAAAGCAAACTTACGTTAAAACTGTGAACTCACTGCGAACCAACATCCATAACAAAGACGGTATCACTCACTCACTCACTGTTCAGTCCATTCACATTTGAATCATCTATTTTCCGTGTCCACTTTTCTTTACTTCACACTTGCCATGTTTTTGCTGTCACATAGTATCGACACTGCTGGACGCGACAAAGCATTGCAAATCATTTGAACTTTGTGTCAGTACGTCATAAATAGAACGAGTCATCAGTTTACTGTCGGGATTTGTCGCGCAGCGCTGCGCCGCATCCAGTGTATATGTCAGGGTTCTGTTGCGTGTCATGTGTTCCCGCCTCTTGTGTCCATATTTGGTTTGTTTCCTGTCCTCGTTAAGTGTCATTATGAGTTAATTCTTGTCCAGCCGTGTTTGTCTAATTATCTATGATTTACCTGTGTATTTATAGTCCTGTCTGTTCAGTTTGATTTCGTCTGGTCTACTCGTTACTTCCCGGTGTATCTTGTCTGTAAGCCTTGCCTTGTCCTGCCATGTCCTACCTTGATGTCTTATTAAATACTATTATTTGAATTTACGTCCTCGTCTGCGTGTCCTTGTTCCTCCCTCGTGTGTGCACCGTGACAGTAGACGGCATCACTGATTATAATAAGTTCTATTGTATTTTGTTGCGCCGCTCCGCTCGCGTCTGGTGTAGACACGATGTAAGTTAATGTCGCTTTCGGATGCTGCGTTTGAATCTTCATGCCACATTATTTGAAATTAGCGCGGGCCAAACTTTTTTCTCTGGCGGGCCGGATGTGGCCCGCGGGCCGCCTATTGAGGAACCCTGCCATAAAGTATTATGTGGATATTTCAAGCATGCCATGACCTCATGTCAGGTCCAGGACACTTGATCAGTCAAACCTGACAGATTTCAGCCTGAAAATCTCACAGAAAAAGGACTTTTTTGTTTTCATTTGAAGAGGTTATTACACAGAAAAATAAACTTTTTTTGCCGAAAGTGTGCGTTCACGAATGTAGCCTATGTTGATCCAAATATGAAAAGCATTTTCGAATTTAATAATCTGAGGTTCTCTCCAGAGATGTTTTGCCACATTTCTGTAATTAAGGATGATTGCTGCGTAGTAGCCTATGGGTGTTTCTTTTTACCTGAACATCTTCAAGTGAGTGGTGGGGGGCAAACCGAAAGTCCAGCACTCTCTTCTCTGCGCCTATTCTTGTTTGAATGCGTTCCTTCGCTGGCATTTTCCACATTTCGTTTTCTCCCTTAACAAATTTGTCCATTCTGATGCTCAATTTTACAGAACTAATGGCTGCTGATGACTATTTGAATTGAATTCTGCCAAAGTGCGCGCTTGTAAGTGTTCGTTAAATGCGTAACATTAATTGCGTGAGTAGCCTACATAGGTCTGCTCATGTCTGAAAATAATATATGAAAAACAAAATTATTTTACATAAAAACATTATAGCTTATATTTGTTTAGTACTTTTTTTAATTAATGTAAAAACTAAAATGAATTGTAAAACTAAAAGTTATTTTTTAATTGTGTTCAGCACATAGACTGTAACATTCAGCATGGTGGGCCGCATTTGGATTTGTGACGGATTCGTTAGAACCACTGATCTAAGTGATAATGGAAGTTTTTTTAAAACATTCGTTTCTCATTTATTTGGTTCCACAGTATGCTGATTTTTATTTTATTTAAACTGTGCATTTCCCCCCCCCCATTATTTTACATAAAGGTGTATGTTGTCCGTGCCTCCAAACTTTCTTATTCGTTTTGCTAATAAACGTTCTACGTTTCATAATTATTTGTTCCTCATTCTTTACTGATTTTTAGTTTTGTATACCTATTTAAACTTTGTAAGTTATTTCTTATTTTTATATTAGGCATATAGCATGGTGTATTTTTATTCGTTTTGTTAATAAAAGTTCTATGTTCTACGTTGTATTTTGTTGTTGCTTGAATTGAATTCAAGCAATTGATGCCGAATTGCTGCTAATTTAAAAGTGAAAGTAAAATGCGCACAGAGCTTTTATATGTCACAGTGCTTACAGCAGTGTGGAAACAGGAACACGTAGACGAGGACGTAAACTCAAAATAACAGTCTTTAATGACATCAGGGCAAGACAAGGCAAGGCAGACTCACAGAAACACCGGGGAGTAACGAGTAGACCAGACGAAATCAAACTGAACAGACAGGACTATAAATACACAGGTAAATCATAGATAACGAGACAAACACAGCTGGACAAGAATACCAATGATCACATTAAACGAGGACAGGAAACAAACCAAATAAGGAAACATGAGGCAGGAACACATGACACACATGACAGAACCCTGACATTATAAGCTATTTAAGCAAAGGAAAGTGAGGAAAAGTTGGAAAACTCAGATGAACTAAAAACAAACAACTGCTTGAAGCCGAATTGCAGTAAATTTAAAAGTGAAAGTAACACGCGCATGGCGCTTACAGGCTATTTAAAACCGAAGGAAAGCTAGGAAAAGAGGGAAAACTCAAACGACCCCCCACCACGGTGATACCGGTATTACCGGTGTTGTCACACGTCGATTAACCGGTGGGAAAATTTCCTCACCGTCACAACCCTACTCAGGCCCTAAGTATCAGATACTCATATGGCCAATTATTATATAAAACTTGTCATTTTTAATAAAAACTTTAAACTTGTCTCTTCACAATCAGCTGCAAGCTTGTGTTCATCTGCCTCCGTTTTTTTAACTTTAAGTTAAAGATGTTTCATGAAAAGGTATTGTTTCAGGCTAAACATTTTCCGATTAAATGAGTAAAAACCAAAAGTATTGCAATGATATAGTGCAAGCTGAAGCATTTGAAATCTTCTCTTCATCACTGAATCAGAAACTGCTTCTCTTGCTCTTGCCACACATAAAACTCTTGAGGATCTGCTATAAATGTGTGTTTAAAGCAGCTCCCCTGTAGAAAGACAAACCAGCATGATCAAAGTGTTTATTAATCACAGTCTGCATATGAAAACTCCTTGAAATCCTCCACATCTGACAGAGTTTTACAGAGTTTCTGTAAAGCCACTTTGAAATGATGCATATTGTAATAAGGGCTATACAATTTAAAGACTTCATGTATTTAGTATTTATGTATTCATATTTATTTACAAAAAAGTTTGGTACAATGTATATATTGTGTTCATGTTGTACAGTAAAACAGTTGCACTTTATTTTAAGTTGTCTTAATTACAGTGTAATTATAAAATGAATTACTAAGTAATTTCAACAACATGCACTTACTCTGGGTTAGGGTTTGGTTTAAGGTTAGTTGCATGTAATTATGCACAATTTAATGTTATTACTATGGTAACAACTTGTAACATGTAACAATGACACTGTAAAATAAAACGTCACCTACTTTATAAAGTGTTTGCTGCTACTGAAGTGGGATATGGGTAAGGTTAGGGACAGGTTTGGTGATCTGGATAGGTTTAAGGGTTAGTTAGTAATTATAGCTGTAACTACATAAAACTAATTTTACAAAGATATTTAGTAACACTTTGTCTTAAGGTGTTTTTGTTACACATTACATGTACTTACTATTATAATAACAATAAATTATGCATAATTACATGCAAGTAACCCTAAGACAAACCCTAATCCTAACCCTAACCATATAGTAAGTACATGTAGTTAACTAATATGTGACCTTGGACCACAAAACCAGTCATAAGGGTCAATTTTTCAAAATTGAGATTTATACATCATCTGAAATCTGATAAATAAGCTTTCCATTGATGTATGGTTTGTTATGATAGGACAATATTTGGCTGAGATACAACTATTTGAAAATCTGGAATCTGAGGATGCAAAAAAAAATCTAAATATTGAGAAAATCGCCTTTAAAGTTGTTCAAATGAAGTTCTTAGCAATGCATATTACTAATCAAATATTAAGTTTTTATATATTTACAGTAGGAAATTTACAAAATATCTTCATGGAACATGACTAAGTCAGATAATGAGGAAGAACCAAAAATCACATACCCCCTTTCCACCAGCAGGAACCAGGTGCTAGTTCAGAGCCAGTGCTACTGCCAGTTCTTAGTTGGTTCGACTCGCGAGCCCTTTAAGAACCGGTTGCTTTTCCACAGGCTAGAGAGCCAATACAGAGCCAGGACTTGCGTCACTGAATACGTTCATGTTTCGTTTCACTAGCGCGGCAGCGCCAAACACAACAGACTTGTTCGAGGTGCATCGCGCCACGCAGATCGATCGGCACACAACACACTAAAGCACCGCGAGAGCGATCCAAAAGCATAAAGAGCCGTCAGCTTTCCAGTCGCTCCCGCAGCACCCCGATGCCTCGCACTGAACGGTCCGCGTAGCGCCGAAGACCATTAGACAGCTGCAGCTCATCCAGAACGCTGCTGCCAGGATTCTGACTAGAACCAGAAAATCTGAGCATATCACACCAGTCCTCAGGTCCTTACACTGGCTTCCAGTTACATTTAGGATTGATTTTAAAGTACTTTTACTCGTTTATAAGTCACTCAATGGTCTAGGACCTAAATGCTGCCAGGATATAGAACCAGAAAATGCATATCACACCAGATCCTTATGCTCACTGAATATAAACCTAACAGACCACTCAGATCATTAGGATCGAGTCAGTTAGAAATACCAAGGGTTCACACAAAACAAGGGGAGTCCGCTTTTAGCTATTATGCCGCCCGCAGCTGGAACCAGCTTCCAGAAGAGATCAGATGTGCTAAAACATTAGCCACATTTAAATCCAGTCTCAAAACTCATCTATTTAGCTGTGCATTTGTTGAATGAGCACTGTGCTATGTCCGAACTGACTGCATTGTATTTTATGTATAATCCTTTTCTATTTAACTGTTTTAAATTTCATTTTAAATCAATTTCTATATCATTTTAAAATTCCTTGTTTTATTATTTTTAATAACTTGTTTTTATTGCTGTGAATGATTATTTCACTTTCTTTTATGTAAAGCACTTTGAATTACCACTGTGTATGAAATGTGCTATATAAATAAACTTGCCTTGCCTTGCCTTGCCTTGATCTTTACTTAATATCCTAATGATTTTTGGCATAAAAGAAAAATCAATAATTTTGACCCATACAATGTATTTTTTGATATTGCTACAAATATACCCCAGCGACTTAAGTCTGGTTTTGTGGTCCAGGGTCACATATTACTCCGTACTTAAAGGTATAATTACATTGTAACAAGGACACCTTAAAATAAATTGTAACCAGATTTTTTTTTTTAAATATAAGTACAATGTAAAAACATGAAAACTTGTACTTGTGAAAAGTAAAAGTATCTCACACCCCTGTGCATCTACATGCTCAGCATTAGTTCATATGTACTGTATTTAAGTTCACAGAATTACAAAACCCCAGCAGGAATGGGCATTTCAGGCTGTTGTTTAGCATCACAGTATTTCATCCTAATATTTCTTGGTAAGGTTCTTCACTTACAAGCAAAAATGAAAATAATGTCAGCTCTGCAACAGAAGTGCAGATTTTATAGCTACAGCGGGATCGTATGGAGCTGCTGTGGTCTATAAACATACAGCCGTGTGCTCTATGAAGGGAGCGTATGTCTTCAGCTTTGGCAGTGCAGTAGATCTCATGCAGTTAGTTTGACTCCATACAAACAGCGATGACGTACGGCCCATGTCAGCCGGGTCAGAGCTCCGCTGAGACGGCAGCAGTGTGGGTGTTTATAACGAGCAAAATAATGTGCGCTAATTAACAACAGCCACACTAAACAGATGTCTGATCTCACTAACTGAATGCAAATGTCTGGAATCGCTGTGATTAATTAGTCAGGTTTATGCTTGCTAAATGAATACATGTACTGAGGCTATTGCTCATACTCTGGGTTATTGATTTGAACAAAGCTCTATCCCTAGTGTACTTCAGTGTTAATTTGCTGCTCATTAATAGTTAGTAAGGTAATTGTTTAGGGGTGCAGAATATGTGCTTTATAAGTACTAATAAACAGCCAATATGTTAACAATAGGCATGCTATTAAGCAACTAATCAATAGTGAGAATTGCTCCCTAAACTAAAGTGTTACCAAAAAACTTTTCTTGAAAAACTAAACATTGACTGAAATAAAATAATAATAATAAAAATTACATTTGGTAAATTTCAGCTATATTTCAAGGCTAAAATAACTAGCTAAAATATACTGGTTTGAGAAACAGTAATCAGAGTTTATGAGAGTGGATTGTACACAGCAGTAATCCCTGATACGAGATACGCACAAGGAAAAACTCAACAGCTCTAATGAAATTCACCATGGTCAGCAAATAATAATGAGCAGCTGTAATCTTACACTTCAATCACTGTAATCACAGCTCAACTGAACGCATGCATTTCAGATAACACTCTCTCAAATGCTTGACCTATCAAAGATTCCTTTAACTCGCTTGCTGAAATACACTGACTTTATTAGCACACAGCACACCTCTCAAAGCGGTATGTGGTCGGCCACACACCATTAATGTGCTTCACGGGCAATTTTATTAAAGAAAACGCAAACAAAAAAGCAGCCAGTTTATGGTGGATAATGGAAAACATTGCAGCAGCTAAATTTGAAGTAACTCAGTGTGTTTGGTATCACTCCATCTGAATTGGCCCTGCTTTAGGTTTGAACTACATACGACTTCAATCTAACATTGCAATTTCACCCTGACTGATTAGATGCAGCAAATTAAATATCTAATAGCTGTTATTAAAAACCACAGTCCGTGTTGTAAAAATGCACTGATGTGGTTTTACAATGACTTTAAATGCATCTCGGCAGTTTAAGAGTATGGCGTCACTGATAATGCGCTACTCTTGGCTTTCTGAGCGAATGCCTCTGACGGCAGAGTTCGTACCGCTCACTAACTTAGCAAATCCACAATCAATTCTGCATTAAACAGCAGGTACATCTAGAACAGCACCCCTCCTCTATCATTTCCATGATGACTGCTAGTCATTCTCCTTAGCCAGATACAATATGAGGGCTGCGTTTTCCTCATTGTAAGTCAATTGTGAGGAACAGTGTGAAAACCCAGTGAAAACATGTGGTTTGAGCTGACGTCCAGCGCAGCATGTTTCTGGAATGGCTTCCAGCTGTGTGCGAGCCACTAATGGCACCTCAGCTCCTCTCCGCTACTGCTTTAGGAGCAGCCAAGCTTCTCCCACCTCCGAGAAAACCAGCACTTTTATTCTCAACTACTGTTGAGAACTCTCAGAAATGGTCGTCTCAAAATGAAAGACTCAGAGCAAAAGCCTGATGACAAATGAGGATGGGTGGGTAATACCGTCTAACGAAGCACTGAAGCGCCATTAGAGTTGAGAGGATGATCATAACACATCCAGATGTTTACTGTTCCATGACAGTCTTGGACATGACTCACATTATAGCACACCTCACGTGTGTGATTGCTTTTATAACATGGATGCTACATAATAGTAATTTTAGTGGTTTTGGGAGTCCCCAACAACAGGTTGACATGCATGCAAGGTCAAAAATAGACTTTTATTGTCTTATAATATGCATTTATTTTTATCTTATTTTCTCAACGAATCCCAAACGATTCGCTCAACGATTCATTTTTCCAAACCCCTTCTTTGCGTGATGCTAATCTGGGGTGATTGGGTCGATTGGTCTTTTTTCATTTCATCTCGCCTGTAATGCCTGATAAAGCAGTGTTTGTGAGAGCAGTGCTGCTTTGTGTACAGCGTTACCAGGGAAAATGCTATTTTTACCGCTCCAAAAGCAGCACCTAGTGGCAAAGTATGAATTTGCATTTTCATTCAGACCAACTCGAAAAGACCAAGTGGGCGAGCAATATGCTAATGTTTCATGTTGACGTCAACATGAAACGGCTTGGGATTCGTTTAAAAAACAACTCGTTTCAATGATTCAGAGTCGACTCTTTCTTTTGAGAGACAAGAACTTTATACACAGTGTACTTTCAGATTTAAAACTTTGCAGGATGTTTTCATTCACTTAGAGCTGTGTTACACACTGCATGTAAGGTAATTATAGGGGCACTTTAAGGGGAAAATAAAATTGTGTAAACATTACATCCACAAAATTATATCCTTCCGCTAGACCTAGTCCCTGACACTATGGGAGCTGTGATTTAAAGTATCTAGAGTAGACAAACAGGTGTTTCAAGTGTTTCTATAATGCAACTAGATCACTATAATGACCAATCATTATGCATGACCAGAACTAGCCAGTTTATAAACAGTACATCGATAACTTCACATTAACCCAAAACCTCAAAGCCAGGTTCAGAAGAAGGAAGCCTTTGTTTGCTCCTCTTGAGTATCACTTTATTGTCAACTGCATTGCATCATTATACTGTGAAGACGATTGCATTCTGATTCTCTTATTCATAAAGTAAATATACTTTTGCCACTCTCTATTATTTTTGCTCTTCGTCCTTGTTTTGTCCTTTATTGCATATTGTTTTATGTACTTTCTTTTATATTCTTTATATTTATTGTCTTTGTAATCTATTATTCCCCTTCAACCCTGTCTTTCTCGTGAGGAGATAACAAAATACGGATTTCATTGTACCTAGTACATATGACAATAAAGATCTTGAATCTTGAACCTCGAACTTATAATAATAATTGTCAAAATGAACAAGCAATAATAATAATTGAATTTTAACAGTTTGAGCCTCTGCTTTAATCATGTACAGAAAATTTACAAATGTATGTCTGAAACTAGAGACTTTTCAGTGCTAAAAGCAGCACTTTACTCTCAGTGTCTTGAGAAGTACAGTCTGAAGGTGAAGTACAGATGACATTGTGTGTCTCAGAAATGGGCATTTACTAAAGCTAAGTTACTTTAATAACAGATGCGACACAAACCCTTGTGAACACACTGTTTTTAAGTTTGCTAAAGAGATTTATCCATCACAGAAACACTCTCTGTGCGATATACAGTGATCTCTCTAGCTCTTGATAACCCTTGACTCTGTTATAACGTAACATGACTCAGTGTCAGGATAGTGTCTAGATGAGCTCCTGCTGCTGTGTTTTCTCTCAGCGGCGGAGCTAGAGCGCTCCCGTCAGGCCTTCAGCTGTATTACACACACGGCTTGTGCTGTAGTCAGCGAGAGATTCGATTAGAGTTCAGTGAATGTTCAGTGAATCCACTGCTATTAGAACTAAACTCAGTCTCAGCATCAGTCCTTGGTAACAGCATCCTGACATTAATGAATGACAGAAAATAAAATAAAACAATTCAAATAAAATAAGCATACTTCAAGTTCATTTTATTAACTAGTTAGCTTGAGTAAAGTTCAAGAATATTTGCTAAATATACTTTATGCAATAGTATACTAATATTAATGTAATAGTTGTATACTGTTCATGAATTTACTGTTCAGACATTGAATTAAGAATATTTCATGCAAGATGCAAATGTTATAGTCACCGCTGATAAACTACTCCTAAATATAATGTAGAAACTTTCATTTTCTGTCAAGCTGCTTTGTAATGATTTGTGTCGTTAAAAGCGCTACACAAATAAACGTGAATTGAATTGAAAATTGAAAGTAATCCAAGTTTACTTAAGTATAATTTTGCAAGGTATATCTCTGTTTAGCTTATATACAAAATAGTCTGAAAGTATACCCTCTTATATTTCATTTTAAAAAGTATACTAATAGCACACTTGAGTAATTTTCTTTTTTGGTACGTAAGAATGGCTTGATTCTGACTGATGAGGTTTCTGCAAGTCTGACCTGTAGTTATGAGCGCTGGTTGTCTGCGCAGTGTGTGTGTGTGTGTGTGTCAGGTTATATCTGCCTCTGTTTTGTAGCCTTGAGATGACTGAAGCAGAGGAGTGTTTCTCAGCAGTTCCTCCCCTCCGCTCTGTGTTCATCCATCCTTGTCAGTGTTTTCTCAGTGTGTGTATGATACAGAACAAGGTTACACACATTGTGTTCAACCACAATGCTTCTGGTTCATGTTGAGCGATAGAGCATGATTTGGTCATGTGATCACAGCAGATGACCTGTATTAGACACTGGCTGCGACCCAGTCTCTGTGCTTCACTGCTCATTAAAATCTGTCGGTTAGAGAAGTGAAAGTCATTAAATCAGGAGCAGGACATACGACCAGCTCATAAAAGTGTGAAATTTTTGTTATCCTGCCTTTTCCTACTTTTAAATCATGGACCACTTGAAACGTTTTCTATTGTTGGCAAGGACATGTTTTAATTGAGCAGAAGTTGAAAGAAGATCTATTTCATAAATTCATGCATGGTGGGATACTGTGGCGTTCAGATTTCTCAGTTTCTATTGGATTTGATGTAGTTCAGGTCATGAATCTGGTTGCATGCGCTGTGTGTGTGTGTGAGTGTGTGAAGGATGAGTGATTACAATAACGATGATTTTCTCAGAGTGTGGCTCCAGATGGACAGTCATCACACAGTGTGCAGAATAAGCGTCCGTCACACTGACAGCTGATAAACTGCAGTGAAGGCACATGTGTGCATGTTTAAAACAGCTCTGCGGCCGGCGTCGGGTTCCTCTCTGTCCATTAATCTGAACCCACGAAAGAAAGAAGAACGAGCCATCACTGTAACACGTGTGCTAAAGCCATCATGTGTTGATGTAATGGCGCAGAGGATCTGTGCAGTTCAAAAGGAAATGAAATACTTATTTGATTTTCAGCTTCTGTTACCAGATTTATGAATATTATTTTTAAGATCATCTGTATAAAATGATTTATAGAGCTACTACTTCAGAAAGTTACGCCGAATTCACCTTCAGTGACGTACTGCCAGTTTCCTACACGAGTCTATCTGAAACACAACATAATAACATATACTTTTATTTCATTCTATTCACCAAATTAAAAGTACATCCTCATATTTTTGTAATAGCTGTTGGGATAAACAAATAATGGAGTGTCTATTTACACTAAGTGCAGACAGCCCGCCTTGTTGGCAGAGGCTATTTACACTAACTCCGCCCACCAATGTGATTGGGATAGTCAAAATTACAAAAAGACACTTGTTCAGCATCAGTTTCAGTGGCGCAGATGGTAAGGTGCGTGCATTTTGACGCAATCGACCCGAGTTTGAACCCTCCTTTTGCCAAACTTTTTTTCTCCCTTTTCAAATCTCATATCGCATTGGAAAGGCATTTATTTTCAATAAAATTGAAGGAAATAATCAAAACGTTGAAAATAAAGTATCGGGTAGGGTTAAGGTAGGTGTAGGGAGGGCTTTGTTCCAATAAGGTGGCATCCATTTAATAACCTAATTTTTACACTCAATACGTTATTATTGCTTACTGTTTTATAATGTTCTACAATACTGAGGTGCAGATAATTGCCACTATTTGCAATAAGTAGTATAAATAGCAGAACATCTTGCTAATTTAACAGTGTATAATCTATAGCTATTTGCACTTAGTGTAAATAGCATATCGTTAAAAAATACTATTTTCACTTAGTGTAAATAGTATCTATAGCTAAGAAAATATACTATTTACACAGTGCAAATAGCTGCTGCCAACAAATAAACACAACAATACCATAGTTTTGATGAGAGAGCTCATGTTTTAGTGCTGTTTAAAATTTATGTGCATTTGAAAAGCTCTTCATTGTATTGAAAATAATTGAGAACATATTAAAATGAATTTAGCTTCCAACACTTCAAACTTGCAATGTCACGTGAGTGATTTTGGACAGAAGCTGTGTTACATTGAAGATTAAGTGGGTTTTTATGAGAATGAGAGCCTGAGAGAATGAATTCTTGATTCTCCAAGTCCTATAAATTAAATGTGTTTTTAATGAAATGTAAAATAAGTAAATTAAAGGGGGGGGGGGGGGGGGGGGGGGTGCGGTTGCTGAAAATGTTTATTCGTTTTTTGTAGTCAATGCGTGCAAAAACTCTGCCTTATTTATATTTCACCTGTTGCATTTTTAAATGTACTGAGTGTATTGAAGCCCTCTGTCTTCGGTAGTAGTGTGTGCTGTGTGTTATCACAGTGGAAGTTGTAAGTTATCAGAGCAGTTTATCAGTGTCCTGCAGACACACTCACTCCCTCCAGACGCACACGGCCCTGAGTCTGTGATAGCACAGCGTAAATGAGTCACGGGAGGACAGACACGCGTATCACATCCCTTCCGGCAGTCCACAGATAACCAGCAGCTCTAGAAAACTACTTTCCATGAGAGAACATTAATCCACTTTATTAACATGACAAAGAGGAAAACTGGTAACTGTGTGTCCATAGTCAAGTCAAGTCACCTTTATTTCTATAGTGCTTTATACTACACAGATTGTGTCAAAGCAGCTTTGCAGTTTAAACAGAAAACTAGTGTGTCATTAATGCAAAAAAATTCAATTCTGTTGTAAAGCAGCTCTAAAAAGAGAACAATTTTAAATAAAACATACCTTCCCGAAAACTCTCCTCTGGATTCATGAACGCTTAGTAAACATCAGATTTGATAGTTGAACATGTGTATGTTAATGAATTCCAATCATTCGTAAATAGGGTGCTCGTGCACGCTTGTACACAATTAGCATAATCCCCGCCTATGAATTACAGCTGCGCAAGTCACGTCTGTCGAGGAACGCAATGAAATATTCTGGTCTACTTTCTCAGGTTTGGCTCCAGTATATTGCATAAATGCAGAAATGACTAATAGGCCATATGCCTAACAATACATTTTCAATAACGTGTGTCCACCAAAGAGTTTTTAGCCAGCTGAAAAGTGCCTAGTGCTCTTCTGAAAACGGCCAGCTGGTGGTGCTTGAGAGCGCTTTGGTGGCACAGCATTTTTCCAGCTGAGACGCTTTGGTTGCTATGATCTACGGCAGTAATGTATTACTAGTATCTCATTTTGAAGAATATTACTGAATATAAAAATGAAGTAACCAGCAATATTAACTTCTCCATTATTCAGTTGTTGTACAAGTCAGATGATTGGTCGGTGTAGCATTTGTCCCGCCCCTGGGTAAAAAATGACAGTGACAAGCGCTGCGTTTTACCCAAAGTTGAACAGTTACAAAAAAAGTGTCATCAGTTTGCCAAAAAGAACACAGAATGTTTTACGCACCATTTACACGTGGTACGGAGCAGGTGTACATTTCTTTCGTACCAACATTTTGAAAATAAGAAAATTTTTATGAATTCACAATTTTACATCAGAACGGCTTAATGAACAATTTACACAAAAATTTGTTCTGCTCGTTTCATGAATGAGGCCCATCATGTGCATCATTGCATCGTTACAAATATGTAAGAGAAAATATAACTTTTTTCAATCCTAAAATGTATTTACAGGTTTGTTTTTCAGTCATTTTTGTGCAGTTTTCATAAGAAAGATGTACATTTTCAAAACTCACATTTCCAAAAATCCAAACTGACTGTTGTCTGATTGTGTTACAAGTGTGATCAATCTTTCAAGATCAGATCGCATACTTTCATTATACAAGTATATATATTTTCATTGTTTCAAAACACAGGGTCTTTGTTATATGCAATGAGGACATTTGGTTTAATCGTCGAAACAACAGTATGATCTTCTTTCAATTTAGTACTTTTAACAGTTCGTTCATTCACCATTGTAGATGAATTAAAGATGTTACAGTAACACAGGTTACAGCTGTCTTATCGCATTAGAAAATACACTTACTTTACCTAACTGACATAAAGTTTGTTATACCATCTGTTTAATGTATTATCAGATGGTGTGATGAAGTATGACATGGCCATGAGGTCTTGTAGACCAGTTATGTCTCTCTCTCACACACACATACACTTTGAACATTATTATTATCTGATTTAAATTGCTCAACCATTAAGAACTGTCAGATTAAATCATAGACAAACATATTAAGAAGAGAGGCAAAATAAATTTGACTATAATAGCATTTTAAAAGGAAGTTACTATGTTTATGTAGATGAAACGCTTCTTTTCTGAGATGTTTGAGAAAAGTTAATTTTTGTTGAACTCTTGTGAGATTAGTACTAAAAGTTTTGAAAATGTATGCCATACTTTTAAAAAAATGTAAATGTCAGATGTTTTCTGTGTCAGCACCACTGTTTGTGCAGGCATTTGTTTGTTCTGTATGTATTTGAGGGAGAGAGCGAGTGGTTTGGATTTGAGAGTGTTTTGATAAGAATTATTAACAATGTCAAGAACAGTTAACAACCTCTCCTGGTTCATTTCCCTCAGTCTAGCCTACTATGTGTGTTTACATACACAAGCAACTTTTGAGAAGACTATAATATTTTGGTGTATACTGCCCTCTTATGGTGTAAAGGTGTAAATATGAGCACTGTTATTTCAACGTGATCTCTTCTGCTTTAACTACAAACTAAAGTAATTTGGTTTTTAGTCATTCAGTAGATTTAGTTACCAAAAGAGATCCAGAGATTAAAATACAGTGGATTGGCAATAACATTTTAGATTCATCTCATAAATATTTTTTTTCTAGTGGCTTTAGTTATTTTATCTATACAAGATTCTACAAAATATTATATTAATTAACGGATCATTAACAACCGTTCAATGACTTGAGATTTTGCTCTCATTGCCTGTCTTGAATAATTATATGAAATTTGAGATGTCTTGAAATCAGTCTTTATTGAGTTTAAACACTTTATAAATCCATCACATGGGGTGTTAAAAGTATGACAAAATAACAGCCATTTTTTTAAAAGCAAAATGAGGTTAACTGTTATTAAGAAATGAGCTGACGTAAGTATATTATATTATATATGTATTATAAAGTGGGATTTGTGAATTTGCCTGGATATATGACCTAATATTGCTTGACAAAAGAAAAAATACACACATTTGTTTTTGTAAATGGGAGACAGAGTGTGCAGTTACAGCTAGAGACAGGCAGGAAATGACATGCATGTTTTTCCTGTGCATTGCTAGGCAGTGCTGACGGGTCTGCAGAAACAACAGAAGAGCACAAACCAAATTATAAAATTATGAATTATGAAATGATCTATAACTAGCTCTACAGAAGACAATCATGTTATTATTCAGCTTGAGTCAGTTCAGTTCAATGACAGTGTCAATGTTGCAATATTGATCAATTATGAAATGAAGAGGACTAAGCGATAAAGCAGCTTTACAGAAGATAGCAGTCATTATGCAGCTCAAGTCAGTCCAAGTGACAAAAAATTGTGAAAAAAAACCTTGGGAGAAGCCAGGCTTAGTTGGGTCCCTTTCTCTTCTGGCCAAATGAATGAAAACGTTATGATTTATGATTCCAGGTTGAATCAAAAGTCAGATTTATGGATTGATATTATTCATTCATTTTTCATCCAGATTTTTCAGCTTTAAAGTCAAAAAAGCAATATCAGAGTACTTTTATTTAATTATGACTTTACAATTAAATCTAATAAAAACTATAGTTAAAAACTATTTGAAACCATTATAAATCGTGTCTTGTTTCACCATCTAGATATTACTGTCACGGTGCACACACGAGGGAGGAACAGGAACACGCAGACGAGGATATAAACTCAAATAATAATATTTAATGAGGACATCAAGGCAGGACAGAGAGACAGGATACACCGGAAGTAACGAGTAGACCAGACGAAATCAAACTGAACAGACAGGACTATAAATACACAGGTTAATTAACACAATCACATAAACACGGCTGGAACATACTTAAACTCATAATCACACTAGACGAGGACAGGAAACAAACCAAATATGGACACAAGAGGCGGGAACACATGACACACACGACAGAGGACTGACATTACTCCCCCCTCCCGAAAGGCTCGTCCCGAGCCTTAACAGCACACCGTTCCATCAGTTAATCTTGGAGGGGCATCCTTCATATCTCCAAAAAGGTTTTATCATATTTATAAAAGTGGGCGGGCGCTGGAGGCCCCTCAGGACAAACACGGACAGGAACACAGGACGGGGACCTCCAGAGTGGAACAGACAGACAGGGATCATGGCGGAGCTGGGAGCTCTGGAAGCCATGGCGGTGCAGGGAGCTCAGGAGGCCATGGCGGAGCTGGGAGCTCAGGAGGCCATGGCGGAGCTGGGAGCTCTGGAGGCCATGGCGGAGCAGGGAGCTCAGGAGGCCATGGCAGATGGACTTCGGGGGCCTTGGCCTCGGTCCCCTCGGCCTGGCCCCTACAGCCGGAACTCTTACTACCCCCCCCAAAATTTCCCTGGGGAAGTGAGGGGGTATCAGGAGCCCTCCGGGGCTAAACACAGACAAACAGGACAGGACATCCCACAGGAACCGCTTCCACCTCCACGACAAGGGGGCAGGTGGCTAGAATGGCCTCCATGGCCACAACAAGAGGAGCCGCCTGCCCCAGACGAGTCTCCGTGGACAAGACATGACAAGACAAAAGTTAAAATGTTCCTGTGGGCACGACAAAACAGACACACGGCACTCCTGGCCGTGACATGTGGACTTGATCCACGGTGCTAGGGATAGCGGCGGCCAGCGGGCATGAGTCAGCGCCAATCCGGTGGGCTTGAGTCAGCGGCGATCCAGCAGGCATGAGTCAGCGGCGATCCGGCGGGCATTGAGTCAGAGGCGGGCCGGCGGGCATTGAGTCAGAGGCGGGCCGGCGGCGGATATCTCCCGCGATCGGCGGGCATGAGGGCTCGCGACCAAAGGACTCGCGGCGATCCCGCCGAACTCCCACGCCGACTTGCAGTGGGCTAAGGCAGGATGACGAAGCGGCGACTTCCTTGCCGCGGGACAGACACACAGACTGGGACAAAATAAAACTTTTCAAAAAATGAACAAAACAAAACGAGGTGAAGGGGCGCCGCTTACTGTTTAGGTCTGGTCTTCTGTCACGGTGCACACACGAGGAAGTAACGAGTAGAACAGATGGAATCAAACTGAACAGACAGGACTATAAATACACAGGTTAATTAACACATAATCACATAAACACGGCTGGAACATACTTAAACTCATAATCACACTAGACGAGGACAGGAAACAAACCAAATATGGACACAAGAGGCGGGAACACATGACACACGACAGAGGACTGACATTTACAGCCCCTATATATACATTTATATAAAAGGCTATGCAGACATCTGTTGGAATCAGATTTAGTGGCTATACAGTTTAGTATTACAGTTTTATTTAAAATTTTTATTATTTCTTTAACATGTACAAGGAAAAATTAAATATAGTTTATACACAAAACAAATTACACCATATACATATTAGTCTATTTTAAAAATAAGCCTACATGTTGAAATGTATCTGTGATCTTTCTTTATTTCATTGATTGATCCGGGATGTGAGGACTCTCGTGTTAATTTCTACATTTTCCAGCTCGTTTTCTGCTAGAAAACTTACACACAACTGCAGTCATGCACACCATGGAATTTTAAATCACTAACAAACACTAAATTTGAGCTAACATGATGATTTCCATGCTAGTCGTACAGCAAATGCGGTTACGTCATAGTTCCCCCACTCTATTGAAAGCCGAGCTAAGATCAACGAATACAATTCTAGCAAAAGTGCCAGGCACTTTGCCCCCCCACGGACATCCTTGTGCCCCCCCTCCGGATCGAGGAGGACGGCCGGACTTTAGTTTAGCGTGTATAATTAGTAGTGTAAAATAGTTAAACTGATTGCTTTTAGATGGAAAAGCTGCCCATAACTCCTGGTCTAGAATCTGTTTTCTTCGTAATAATAGCATAACGAAATAGATTTGGCAAACAATCCAGTGTATCTGCCCTTCTGCTTTGGAAAGCGTCAAATGATTTTACAATGCATTTTCGCAGAGGGGAGCAAAGTAGCCAATCACAGACATGTTTGTTGGTTTCTAAAACGCAATGGCCAATCAGAGGTGTTTAGGTTGGAATCCATGCACTCACCGCTCCAGTCACTGTTTTTTGTCCAGTGCTGAGTTCTATCATGCTCGTAACTTCATTAAAAAATAAAGTTTAATTGGGTGGTCACATTCATTGGTTAAACTGAACTTTGTGAGATCGTGATGAATGAGTGACAGTTTTTAATAAATTTAAAGGGAGTTCTTTGCATGCTGTATACTATAATATATTCAGAATTTAAATAAAACTTGTGTTTTTCATGCTTGACAAGCGACCACGTACGACACAGAGATAGCTAACTACTACACTATATAGATCAAGATGATAATTTCAGAAGCACAGAGGGATGTGATTCTGCAACCGAGCCTGGTCCAAACGTAGGATTTAGGTAAGGAAATGGTTATTAAGTATTTGTATTGGCTGCCATTCCAAATCATGCACCTGCTTGCTTTTCTGTTTAATTTAAGTGTTTTTGTGAACGTATATGCTTTAATAACAAATAATTGTAACATTTTACAATAAGCTTCCATTAGTTAATGTTAGTTAATGTATTAAAGTGTATTAAAGTGTTAGTGAATTATTGTAAAGTGTTACCCAAATAATGCATTTTAAGCGTTTACTTGAACAAATTGGAAAGACCCTCAGTGGTTCGAGCAGCGCCCCCGGAAGCATTTACGCATTTATCTGCATCTGTACAGCTGAATAGAGAGAAAATAGCATGCAAACACAGGCTCTCAGGCTGCAACCCTACATGGGTATGGAAAACAAAGTTCAGGCCTCTACCACACAAAACATGGTGAGTATTACACCACATAATGTATTTCTTGTATTTCAGTGTTACATTATATTAACACTGACAAATGGCACTTCCATCTGTCTCTACAGGAATGTTCTGCCACTTATGTCGGCAACATAAGCAGGCACCAATAAGAGGAATGGTCAAGCGGCCATTCATTCCCAGCAGGCACAAAACAGGCACACAACGTCATAAGACGTTGGTATTTGGTTAAATTTTGGTTGCGACGTCGGGTGACCAAAATCCAATGTAAATCCAACGTCTAATGTCAATGTTAAATTGATGTCCAATACCGACGTCAGCTGACGTTGAGATTTAGTTGTTTTTAGGTTGTGTAACCAAAATCCAACGTTAAGCCAACGTCAAATTGACGTCAAATATTGACGTCAACCCGATTTTCATTTTCAACCAAAATCCAACGTCAACCTGACGTTACATAGACGTCTGGTGCCTGCTGGGTTGAGACAGGCTGTCAAATCTATAGAGCTGACTACTTAGACAGGCATATGGAGACAGAGCACCACAAACAGAGTGTGAAGTCACATGCCTTGTTAACACAAGGGTGAAGTTCCTTCATTTTCTAATGATAAAACTTATTTTATTTGATAATTGACAAAATATGTCTAGCATGACCTGTTGCAAAAATAACGAAAGATGACATTTTCTCCCTGCTTTTCATTGGTTCTTCAGTTCTGGTCGCTTTTGAACCAGTCACTGCTTTAGAGCAGTGGTTCCCATCCTTTTTTTCACGGGGCCCGCCCTATGTACAGATATGTACCCCCCTCCCCCCAATATACAGGTGCATCTCAATAAATTAGAATGTCGTGAAAAAGTTCATTTTTTCTTGTAACTTATTTCAAAAAGTGAAACTTTCATATATTTTAGATTCATTACATGTAAAGTAAAACATTTCAAAAGTTTTTTTTGTTTTAATTTTGATGATTAGAGCTTACAGCTCATGAAAGTCAAAAATCAGTCTCTCAAAATATTAGAATATTTACATTTGAGTTTCAATAAATGACCATCCATACAGTATAAATACTGGGTATCTCTTGTTCTTTGAAACCACAATAATGGGGAAGACTGCTGACTTGGCAATGATCCAGAAGACGAACATTGACACCCTCCACAAAGAGGGTAAGTCACAGAGGGTCATTACTGAAAGGGGTGGCTGTTTACAGAGTGCTGTATCAAAGCATATTAAATGCAAAGTTGACTGGAAGGAAGAATTTGGGTAGGAAAAGTTGCACAAGCAACAGAGATGACTGCAAGCTTGAAATACAGTCAAGCAAAGCTGATTCAAACACTTGGGAGAGCTTCACAAGGAGTGGACTGAAGCTGGAGTCAGTGCATCAAGAGTCACCACGCTCAGACGTCTTCAGGAAAAGGGCTACCAAGCCACTTCTGAACCAGAGACAACGTCAGAAGCGTCTTACCTGGGCTGTGGAGAAAAAGAACTGGACTGTTGCTCAGTGGTCCAAAGTCCTCTTTTCAGATGAGAGCAAATTTTGCATTTCATTTGGAAATCAAGGTCCCAGAGTCTGGAGGAAGAGTGGAGAGGCACAGAATCCATGTTGCTTGAAGTCCAGTGTGAAGTTTCCACAGTCAGTGATGATTTGGGCTGCCATGTCATCTGCTGGTGTTGGTCCACTGTGTTTTCTGAAGTCCACAGATTTTAGAGCATTTCATGCTTCCTTCTGCTGACAAGCTTTATGGAGATGCTGATTTCATTTTCCAGGAGGACTTGGCACCTGCCCACACTGCCAAAGGTACCAAAAGCTGGTTCAATGACCATGGTGTTACTGTGCTTGATTGGCCAGCAAACTCGCCTGACCTGAACCCCATAGAGAATCTATGGGGTATTGTCAAGAGGAAGATGAGAGACACCAGACCCAACAATGCAGATGAGCTGAAGGCCACTGTCAAAGAAACCTGGGCTTCCATACCACCTCAGCAGTGCCACAAACTGATCACCTCCATGCCACGCCGAATTGAGGCAGTAATTAAAGCAAAAGGAGCCCCTACCAAGTATTGAGTACATATACAGTAAATGAACATACTTTCCAGAAGGCCAACAATTCACTAAAAATGTTTTTTTATTGGTCTTATGAAGTATTCTAATTTGTTGAGATAGTGAATTGGTGGGTTTTCACCAATTCACTTGAGAATGATCACCGATACCTGTCATCATTCAATCACAGCCACCCTCACATAGTATAGTTAAGTAAATCAGAAATCGTGAACATAACTGTTCGAGGAAGGCTGCGCAATCCTCTGCCGGCTGGTCGCTCCCGCCTCAAAGCAAGCGGCGCTCGCGCTAATGCCAATTCCGTCTGTGTTTTGACTTCAGTAAATCAGTTTTGGTGAATACAAGCAACGTGATTATTTTTCATGAGTCCAACATCCAGCCGCACAAGAGACGTGATCAGTAAGGGAAGTCGTCTTTCAATGTTGCTAATAGAGAAAAACATTTTACACATTTCTTTTGAAACAAAATGACCAATAAAAAAGTGTCAAGCACCAAAAGCAGCCCATATTAAATCTATAAGCTGTCTTTAATTGAAAAATACGCATTTTCATATACTGTGTATATACACACACACACACACACACACACACGATCACTTAATATAACCTTTTTTGTTGAACTGTTGTAAAAATGAATGTCACATTTGCCATCATTTGCATATTCAGGGAAATTTGCATTCTTGCTCGTATTTTAAACATGAAAACAGTAACTTGCACAGAGTGTGTCTGTATCGAAGAGAGTTTAAATCTATCTCAATGTACAGTCCGTGTCAATATTTGCTCTTCATGCTGTTAAGTGAAGATCTACTTAAAGATACATTAAACAGCAGCGCGATTTACTAAAGCAGCATATTCAGTGGGCATCCTATTGCATGCACGCTGCTTGTTGCCGAGAGTGAAGATTTAGTCGCATATGTGAGTGATTTATTCGCAATGTAGAGGAGTGTCCGTCATTGCCTCTTGTTTTTTTCAGCTTCGTTGACTTTCTAAAATAAAACATTTTGTGTCTGAAAAGTCTCAAGACAATTATCCATGCTTTTATATCTTTGCATTCGAATTGCAATTCTGTTTTACGGTATCTCCAAGCCTCAGGTAGCTCGACTTCAGTTGATTCAAAATGCTGCAGCTAAATTTCTTAAAAATGGTCGCAAATATGACCACGTCACCCCTATTTTGCTAGCCCTCTACTGTCTTCCAGTCCACTTCAGGATTGACTTTAAAATTCTTCTATTTGTGTATAAATGTCTACATTCCTGGGCGTGTACTGAGAGACTGTGCAGTGGAACTCACTGATGTCTTCACAGACATTTTCAACATCTCACTAAGCCAGTGTTGTCCCCACATGCTTCAAAGCTACCACTTATTCCAGTCCCGAAGAAGTCATCTCCATCCTGTTCAATGTCCCTAGCACTAATTCTCATGAAGTGCTTTGAACGGTGAGTCATGCAGCACATAAGTCTGTCCTCCCCCCCTCCCTGGACCCCTTCCAGTTTGCAAGGTCCATCACTCGACCGATGATGCATCGCCACTGCCCTCCACCCAGCCCTAACACCTAGACAAAACGGACACGTATGTCAGATGCTGTTCATAGACTTCAGTTCAGCATCAACCAATTCCCTCAACAGCTCATCCATAAACTGTCAGCTGGGGCTCAATACGTCGCTGTGCAACTGGCTGTTGGACTTTCTGCCGGGAGACCTCAGGCAGTACGGGTCGGCATAACACATCCAGACCACCACTGAACACAGGGGCCCCCCAAGGATTTCGAGCCCCCTCCTCTTCACTCTGCTGACCCACGACTGCACACCGTCACACAACTCCAACCGTCATTAAATTTGCGGATGACACGATTGTGGGTCTCATCAGCAACAGAGATAGCAAACTACAGGAGCGAGGTGAGCCGCCTGGCCGGGTGGTGCATGACAACAATTCTCTCTGAATGTGGAGAAGACAAGGAGATTGTCTTACTTCAGGGGCCATCAGCATGCTCCTCTGACACAATGTCACCGTGGAAGAGTGAGCAGCACCAAGTTCCTGGGTGTACACATCACAGAGGACCTCTCCTGGACCAAAACACTGCAGACTAGCCAAGAAAGCACAACAGCGTCTTACTTCCTCCGCAAACTAAGAAGAGCCAGAGCCCCGGCCCCCATCATTGCACCTTCTACAGAGGCCCATGAGAGCATTCGACTAGCTGCATACTGTGTGGTATGGCGCCTGCAACGCGTCCTGCCGCAACCCTTCAACGGATAGTGAGAGCGTGAAAACGTTGGTGTCTCTCTCCCCTCCCTCCAGGACATTTAAACACCCGTTCACCCGCAAAGCCCTCAGCATGAGGTGATCCCAACGACACACAACTTCTTCAGTCTGTTCCATCAAAGACTGAGGAGTCTCCAAGCCAGGACAAACAGACTGAAAGACAGCTTCATTACCAGGCTGTCAAAGCTGAACTCCCTCCCGCCTTGCCCCCCCTCCCCTCTCTTACCCCACAAATCACTAACTCACCCCCACCCCACCACCACCACCACCACCCACACGAACACACACTCACACTCACACTCACACTGAGACAAGCACCGGTCACTTGTAAATTGGACTGACCCATTCATTCAACTACCTCGTCTGGAGTCTGATAAAAAAGACTTTGACTTTAAATAGTCGATAAGTCTTTGATACACCATTTATATTCTGCACTGTTTGTTTGTTTGTTTATTTCATGTGCACTATCTGCCATGCCTTATGCCACTATCCATTTTTTTTTTTTATATTATTATTTTTATTTTCTTTATTTAATGTATTTTTTTTTCCTACATGTCCTTATTTGTTAGGTTTTTGTGTATGTATGCATGTATGTATGTATGTATGTATATATATATATATATATATATATATATATATATATATTGATTTTGTACTTATCTGATTTTTGCGTTCTACTGTTTGTGTTTAGTGTTATCTGTATGCACCAGGGAGTAAGAGAGTAACGCAATTTCAATTCTCTGTATGTATGTACGGTACATGTGGCAGAATTGACAATAAAGCTGACTTTGACTTTGACTTTGATAATCTTGCTCCAAAATACGAGTCTGATTTACTTGTGTCCCTATAAGCCTCCTATAAGTTTAAGATCTAGCAACCTTAACTTACTGACAATCCCTTGGTCAAGGCTGAAACGCAGAGGGGATCGAACCTTTTCGTTGGTGGGTCCTCAATTGTGGAATAGCTTGCATTTACAACTTAGGGGCCATTTACACGTCAAAGTTTTCAGCCAAAAACTGGAAACTCTTTATGCGTTTTGCCTGTTCGTTTACACAACAACGGCGTGAAAACGTATAATTTTGAAAACGGGTTTCAAAGTGCAAGTTTTTGAAAATGCCACCATTATCATTTCTGTGTAAACACCCAAAACGGGAATCTTTGAAAACGGTGATGTCAAGTGTGTGCGTAGTACGTGTTAGGTATGTACACTGAACAAAATTATAAACGCAACACTTTTGTTTTTGCCCCATTTTTCATGAGCTAATCAAAGATCAAGACTTTTTCTATGTACAAAAAGGCTATTTCTCTCAAATATTGTTCACAAATCTGTCTAAATCTGTGTTAGGAGCATTCTCCTTTGCCGAGATAATCATCCAACTCACAGGTGTGGCATATCAAGATGCTGATTAGACAGCATGATTATTGCACAGGTGTGCCTTAGGCTGGCCACAATAAAAGGCCACTCTAAAATGTGCAGTTTTATCACACAGCACAATGCCACAGATGTCGCAAGTTTTGAGGGAGCGTGCAATTGGCATGCTGACTGCAGGAATGTCCACCAGAGCTGTTGCCCGTGAATTTAATGTTAATTTCTCTACCATAAGCCGTCTCCAAAGGCGTTTCAGAGAATTTGGCAGTACATCCAACCGGCCTCACAACCGCAGACCACGTGTAACCACACCAGCCCAGGACCTCCACATCCAACATCTTCACCTCCAAGATCGTCTGAGACCAGCCACCCAGACAGCTGCTGCAACAATCTGTTTGCATAACCAAAGAATTTCTGCACAAACTGTCAGAAACCGTCTCAGGGAAGCTCATCTGCATGCTCATCGTCCTCATCGGGGTCTCAACCTGACTGCAGTTCGTCATCGTAGCCGACTTGAGTGGGCAAATGCTCACATTCGATGGTGTCTGGCACTTTGGAGAGTTCTCTTCACTGATGAATCCCGGTTTTCACTGTACAGGGCAGATGGCAGACAGCGTGTATGGCGTCGTGTGGGTGAGCGGTTTGCTGATGTCAACGTTGTGGATCGAGTGGCCCATGGTGGCGGTGGGGTTATGGTATGGGCAGGCGTATGTTATGGACAATGAACACAGGTGCATTTTATTGATGGCATTTTGAATGCACAGAGATACCGTGATGAGATCCTGAGGCCCATTGTTGTGCCATTCATCCACGACCATCACCTCATGTTGCAGCATGATAATGCACGGCCCCATGTTGCAAGGATCTGTACACAATTCCTGGAAGCTGAAAACATCCCAGTTCTTGCATGGCCAGCATACTCACCGGACATGTCACCCATTGAGCATGTTTGGGATGCTCTGGATCGGCGTATACGACAGCGTGTTCCAGTTCCTGCCAATATCCAGCAACTTCACACAGCCATTGAAGAGGAGTGGACCAACATTCCACAGGCCACAATCAACAACCTGATCAACTCTATGCGAAGGAGATGGCAAATGGCGGTCACACCAGATACTGACTGGTTTTCGGACCCCCCCCCAAATACAGTAAAACTGCACATTTTAGAGTGGCCTTTTATTGTGGCCAGCCTAAGGCACACCTGTGCAATAATCATGCTGTCTAATCAGCATCTTGATATGCCACACCTGTGAGGTGAATGGATTATCTCGGCAAAGGAGTAGTGTTCACTAACACAGATTTAGACAGATTTGTGAACAATATTTGAGAGAAATAGGCCTTTTGTGTACATAGAAAAAGTCTTAGATCTTTGAGTTCAGCTCATGAAAAATGGGGGCAAAAACAAAAGTGTTGCGTTTATAATTTTGTTCAGTGTAGATAATAGGGGTGTGAACCTACACTGGTCTCACGGTTCAGTTCGGTTCGGTTCGATTACGATTACGATTATCATGTCATCGATTCGGTTCAATTCGATATCACGATGCATTGACGATGCACTGCATTCTCAATATTCAATTTTACTTCACATGTATACAATTTTGTCAATAAATACAAGCAGTCAGATATATGAACTGAACTTTTAATTTTACCTGCTCAAAGAAAACACGCTTCTTGAATGTATCAAACATCAAACAAAACTAAGTCTGGGCACAGAAGACAACAGGAGCATTCAGAACACAAAACACACAAAAGTAAATACTAAATACTTGGCACTGACAGGCGTTAACAGCTCAGGGTGAAAACGGCTGACGTGGTTTCTCAAGTGGTATTACCCATAGATATACATACGTTGATATGTAGATGCCTCATTAGCGACTGTTTCTATGGGTCACGATACGTAAAGCTGCGTTCAGGGGCTGGCGATGAGGTCGCTAGTGGGCGTTCTCATTACTGGTTGCCTAGTAACGTCGTTGTTGACAGCGAATCAGGTTTCTTGCCGCTAAATACTAACATTTTGGAGACAAAAGACTTAATATAATATAAATATAAACTGAATCCGTGCATACAAACAAAAATGAATGAGAAACAGAGGGTACTTTTTTCCATTGCATGCGTTTATCTATGGCGAAAAAGCAAACGCCGGTCTGTCTGGGTCCATAAAACCATTCAGGCTCGAAGTCAGCACGGCGAGTACCACCGGCTTGTGCAGGAACTGCGGCTGGATGAAGTCCGGTTCCAGCAGTACTTCAGGCTTGACCGGACCCAGTTTGATGAGCTGCTGCGGAGGGTGGGTCCCCTGATTGCAAAGGATGACACGAGGTTCCGCCGAGCCATTTCCCCTGGTGAACGGCTGGCGATTTGCTTACGGTGAGTATATAATAAGCATAATGCGTTTACTGTGCCCTGATGATTTAAATATTTTTTTATCGATTTAGAGGTCCCTATATATCACGTTTAATTAACTATATAATGTTTGTATTATTCTTAATGACTGACTGCGTGTGTGTGTGTGTGTATATGTATGCATATATATATATATATATATATATATATATATGTGTGTATGTGTATGTGTGTGTGTGTGTGTGTATGCATACACACATACATACATATACAGGTGCATCTCAATAAATTAGAATGTCGTGGAAAAGTTCATTTATTTCAGTAATTCAACTCAAATTGTGAAACTCGTGTATTAAATAAATTCAATGCACACAGACTGAAGTAGTTTAAGTCTTTGGTTCTTTGAATTGTGATGATTTAGGCTCACATTTAACAAAAACCCACCAATTCACTATCTCAACAAATTAGAATACTTCATAAGACCAATAAAAAAAACATGTTTAGTGAATTGTTGGCCTTCTGGAAAGTATGTTAATTTACTGTGTATGTACTCAATACTGATTAGGGGCTCCTTTTGCTTTAATTACTGCCTCAATTTGGCGTGGCATGGAGGTGATCAGTTTGTGGCACTGTTGAGGTGGTATGGAAGCCCAGGTTGCTTTGATAGCGGCCTTCATGTCATCTGCATTGTTGGGTCTGGTGTCTCTCATCTTCCTCTTGACAATACCCCATAGATTCTCTATGGGGTTCAGGTCAGGCGAGTTTGCTGGCCAATCAAGCACACCAACACCATGGTCATTGAACCAGCTTTTGGTACCTTTGGCAGTGTGGGCAGGTACCAAGTCCTGCTGGAAAATGAAATCAGCATCTCCATAAAGCTTGTCAGCAGAAGGAAGCATGAAGTGCTCTAAAATTTCCTGGTAGATGTCTGCGTTGACTGTGGACTTCAGAAAACTCATTGGACCAACACCAGCAGATGACATGGCAGCCCAAATAATCACTGACTGTGGAAACTTCACACCGGAACTCAAGCAACATGGATTCTGTGCTACTCCACTCTTCCTCCAGACTCTGGGACCTTGTTTCCAAATGAAATGCAAAATTTACTTTCATCTGAAAAGAGGACTTTGGACCACTGAGTTCTTTTTCTCCACAGCCCAGGTAAGACGCTTCTGACGTTGTCTCTGGTTCAGAAGTGGCTTGGTAGCCCTTTTCCTGAAGACGTCTGAGCATGGTGACTCTTGATGCACTGACTCCAGCTTCAGTCCGCTCCTTGTGAAGCTCTCACAAGTGTTTGAATCAGCTTTGCTTGACAGTATTCTCAAGCCTGCAGTCATCCCTGTTGCTTGTGCACCTTTTCCTACCCAAATTCTTTCTTCCAGTCAACTTTGCATTTAATATGCTTTGATACAGCACTCTGTAAACATCCACACCTTTCAGTAATGACCTTCTGTGACTTACCCTCTTTGTGGAGGGTGTCAATGTTCGTCTTCTGGATCATTGCCAAGTCAGCAGTCTTCTCCATTATTGTGGTTTCAAAGAACAAGAGATACCCGGAATTTATACTGTATGGATGGTCATTAATTGAAACTCAAATGTAAATATTCTAATATTTTGAGATACTGATTTTTGACTTTCATGAGCTGTAAGCTCTAATCATCAAAATTAAAACAAAAAAACTTTTGAAGTGTTTTACTTTACATGCAATGAATCTAAAATATATGAAAGTTTCACTTTTTGAAATAACAAGAAAAAATGAACTTTTTCACGACATTCTAATTTATTGAGATGCACTTGTGTATATATATATATTAATATTATTATGAGCAAAATAACTTATACACACATATTTCCACAGCTTCCTTGCAACAGGGGACTCATACCGCACCATTTCCTTCAGCTACCGTGTTGGGCACAGCACTGTAGCTGGTATTGTTATCGATGTGGCAAAGGCCATTTGGGATTCCCTGGTGGAGGACTATATGCCTGTTCCCACCACAGAAGACTGGCGGGACATTGCTTCAGAGTTCCACCATCGCTGGAATTTCCCAAACTGTCTTGGGTCTATTGATGGGAAGCATGTAGTGATCCAGGCTCCCAACAACTCTGGATCACTATTCTACAACTACAAGGGGACATTCTCTATTGTCCTCTTAGCAGTTGTAGATGCCAAATACTGCTTCCGCATAATAGATGTTGGCAGTTATGGGAAAACCAGTGATGGTGGGACTCTGGCTAATAGTCCGTTTGGGATTGGTCTTCGCAATGGAACTCTCGGCCTACCGGAGGACACACTGCTGCCAGGAGAGGAGCACCTGGGGCCCCAGCCTCACATCTTTGTTGCAGATGAAGCCTTCCCTCTCCGCAGAGACCTGATGAGACCCTTCCCAGGTACCAACCTTCCTAGTAGTAGACACAGGGTGTTCAACTACAGGCTTTCACGAGCAAGGCTGACAGTTGAGAATGCGTTTGGTATACTCGCAGCACAGTGGCGAATATATCGGCATGTAATTGGTGTCAGCCCTACCAATGCAAAAGCCTGTGTGAAGGCCACCTGTGTGCTACACAACTTCTGTGTGCTACACAACTTCCGGAGGACAACAGGGACTGTGCGGTACCCACTAACCCCGGCTGCTGATGGAGAAGCATCTGCACTGCAGAACATCAGCAGAGTAGGGAGCAACAATGCAGGACGGGAAGCAATGCGTGTGAGGGAAACCCTTGCTGATTACTTCTGCGCTGAGGGTGCAGTTCCTTGGCAGCCACAGGTGTGACAAGCATGAAAGGTTCTTCTTAGAACCAAACCAAAGGCTCTTTTAAGAGCCACCCACATTATAATAAAAGAGCAATGTTTCCATGTGTTTCCATCATTTCTTGAAAAAATTATATCCTGGCTATACTATTAGATATACCTCACCTTCCCCAAATATATACATAATAGAAAGCTTTTGCAACATTTTACGTTACTGTTCAAAAGTTTGATGTCAGTAAGATTTTTTAAAATAAATTAATACAAGGATGAATTAAATTGACAGTAAAGACATTTTTTTAATGTTACAAAAGCTTTCTATTTCAGATAATTGTTGTTCTTTTGAACGTTGTATTCATGAAAGAATCCAGAAAATGCTATACAACTGTTTTCAACATTGCTAATAATCTAATTTATTTTAAAAAATGCCTTAAAGTTAACATGTTAATTTATATATCTTTTTTTTTCAGAACTGCATGAGGCTGCACCAGGGTAAACAGTAATAGTAAATATAGAAAGTTAGACCTTGTCAGCTGTACCTCGCTCTCATAAACAACAAAAAACACCAACAATATGAACACTAAACACATAATATAACTCTAGCTGCAGGATACAGGACTACAAAGGTATCCCTCATGGCTGTGTCAGCTGCACCATGCTCTGCTCCTGGGTCCTGGCTGCACTGCGCCTCAAAGATGATTCTGTGTATTTCAAATTTAACCTTTTCCCTCCTTCTCGAATTAAGATTTTTAATTTGTGGCAACAGGCTCCAGAGGAAAAGTTCATGTGGATCATCAGATGCTGATGGGAGATGAGATGGTGATGCCTCTGCCCTATTTAGAGCAGAGAGAAGACTTTTCTCAAAAAAAGTTAAAGTCACCCCCCCCACAATCTCCGACACCCCTTTTCATGCCTGATTTTTTAAATGTATGTCCCTGTATGTGGGCAGGGACATGTCATATAAAACAGGACAATTGCTAACGGCAAGAATCAACTTCTCCTCCATCTTTCCGTCACTGCTGGAGCTGAAAGGAGAATGATCACATGAGCACTACCGTCTTCTTTCCTATTGGCTGTCGCTCCCGAAAGTCGCTCTTCATTTGCATAAAGTTGAAGGATTCTGAACTTTGTCACGTTGCTGGACACGCCCCGTCCGGTCGCCAACGGTCGCTATCGCTCGCTCGCTGTCGCCGGAAATCGCCAGCTCGCCATTGAAATGAATGGGATCGCGTCGCTTTGTCGCTGAGTGCCGCTTGTAGTGTGAACAGGGCTTAAGCCATCCGTCATTGTGTGCGTCAACCAGAGGTGTCAAGTAACGAAGTACAAATACTTCGTTACCTTACTTAAGTAGAAATTTTGGGTATCTATACTTTACTGGAGTAATTATTTTTCAGCCGAATTTTTACTTCTACTACTTACATTTTCACGCAATTATCTGTACTTTCTACTCCTTACATTTTAAAAATAGCCTCGGTTACTCCTATTTCATTTCGGCTTGTTTTCATTCCGGCTTGTCATCGTTAAAAAAAAAAAAAAAAACTATCCAGATAAATCGCGCCATCCGGATAGAGTGAATTTGATTGTGGTTGGATGAGAAGTAAAACATATACCATTCCGACACCCTATTGGTTTGTACACGATCCATCACACCTGCACATGACACAAATCACGTCACACTCCAGCAAGGACATAGCCAGTGTTGGGGTCGTTACTCAAAAAAGATTATTTCTTAAAAGTTATTATTTCTCCAATACTGGCTCATTTATCAAACGGGTGCTTTCTCTTCGTCCTCCGCAAATTAAGCTACAGTAGTTCGGTAGAGAGACGTTTGAATAAATTAGCGTTTGCGATTGACAACGCGATTGACAATGTTGTGATAAGTAGGCTATACTAACTTTGTAACTCGTTACCCCCAACACTGGACATAGCAGACGTATGTAGCCAAGTACGAAGATGTCCGTGGCAGAGACTCAAGAAGAGAACTCGAGCGAAATGTCCCAACCAAGCACCAGCGAGGAGGTTGGTAGCCAGGATCATCTTCCGCTCCATGAAACACATGTTAATGCTCAGTAGTACACATATATGGTTTTTTATGTATTTGCATTGTACTAAAATGCGTTCATTTTCAATGGGCATATATGCGGCTGAAACAAGTAGCCTAGTGCATCCCAAATTTTTCAACATTAACATTTTAATATAACATTATAGTCATTATGGCCTTCAGAAAAAAGTTTTTTTGAGGAGGTGGGGTAGTGCACAATAGGACCCTGTGGCGCGGCCTAAGCTTTTGTCCTTAATGGCATTTTTTTCCATACATTACTTTTACTTTTATACTTTAAGTAGTTTTGAAACCAGTACTTTTACTTGAGTAAAAAGCTTGAGTTGATATTTCAACTTCTACAGAAGTCTTTTTAAACCCTAGTATCTATACTTCTACCTGAGTAATGAATGTGAATACTTTTGACACCAGTGGCGTCAACAACAGCAAGTTATACGCTTGTATATCTTTGAATATTCATTGATTATTATGGTGAATGAGACCAAGTTGACAGTTCCAAGATGACGGACGCATCAATGTGTCCGGAGCGGTCGAACAGGGCATCTATACATATCTATGGTATTACCCCCTTCATATTTTATTTGTGTGTGACACGATTTACACACAGCGTGTCTACTCCAGGTCATGCTTACCAGGTTGTTCATGAAAGACGAAATGTGCACAGATGTCGGCTTTTGAAGTTGGAGCATTTTTAATTACGCGCACTCACGTCTCGCCTCCCTCCGCAATTATATGCTCCCGCGACAAAGCACGCATGCGACAAATGACGTCAGAAAAGCGTCAGTACGTTATAATCAGACCGATACGAATCGTCCTTGTCCAGGGTTTCTGCAGGATTTTTAAGATCAAATTTAAGACTTTTTAAGACCTTTTTTAAGACCTGCACAAATAAAATTAATACCATATGAGCAGGGTAGGGCAATGTCTACAGAACCATATTAAACTGTAAAATGACTGTCAAAAGCATCATTTACAATTCAGATACAAGTTTTCACAAAAACTAAAAGTTTTATAAAATGATAAACTTTACATTTCAGCCTTTAAACCATTTTTAAGAAAATGGATAAGTCAAAAGTATTAATTATATTGATTTTAGCAATTATTATCAATAATTATATAAATTAAATAACATGAATTGGGGGTGTGCGAAATTGACAAAATTATATCTTGATATTTTCTGGGATTTTATTGATAACAATAATTAGACAATATTTTGCTGAGTGTGTTATTGTGCTGGTATCTTAAAGATTACTGTGGACAGCTGACTCCTGAATTTTTTTGATATTCTTCTGTGTGCTCAGTTCACAGCAGAAATTATTTTTTTTCCAATAAGTTTTATGGGCATTTTTACCTTTAAGCCATTTTTTTCTAAAAGTGTGCATCATCTTTTGAGTCAAATTCTTGCATTTGGGCTGTTACCAAGCAGATGAAATCAGTATCAACAAAATGTATCTTTGCAAAGCATCTGAAGTGGCATTTAGATGTATTTACACACACTTTAATGCAGCTCTGAGGGACACAGAATGCTAACCTGCAGTTACAAATGCATAAATAATGTTTTGATATTTGAAACATAAAACGTTGAAAACTGATGTTTGAAATTATTTTAAACAATGAAGATACTTTAAAATGTGAAATTAAAACGGCCAATAGGTGGCAGTAAGTCAGTGTTAATAAGTGAGTCATTGCGATTGAACCGAATCATTTAAATGGTTGATTCATTCAGGAACGAATCACCTTCATGTTGCTCAGAGATGCGAAACTGTGCTGTGGCTGTGTTTGGAATTATTTTTGTTGGAGAAATAGAGCAAAAGCAGGAAATATGGTGTCTAAAACAAGTCTCTTAACCCTATAAGCACTATTTTCCTGTTTACACTAAGGACTTTTGGGGTCAATTGACCCCAGGAATTTAGAATTGAAAAAATATATAAATTTTTAATGATACAAATAATATATCATTTTTTTTGTTTACTTCCCATCTATACATTAATGCTGTGTTTTGGGATAAAATTTTGTACCCGTTTAAAATCCTCACACACCATTGTTGCGTGTAATATCATTTTTATGAAAAAATCACATAAATGATGATCTAAATTTGATTTAAGTGGTTTCTGGATATTGATCTAATGTTAGGTGTTGATTCTGCCATCTGCTGGTTAGAGATAAACTCAAGGATTCGTTTAGGAAAGAAATCATTTTGACCAGCAGAGGGCCATAGAGAGCCATTTTTGACTATGTGGCCATGCTCAAATTTATGATATATAAGCATTAGAAAAGACATTAAAAATAAATATTATTTCAAATAGTAAATTCTTTGTATTTTTGATATTTTGAAATGCTGTTTTTACAAAATGCCACAGAAATTTGACAGAAAAATCAACATAAGACCCTAAAGGACAAGACTAAGAGCCAGATCTGCATGTGCAAATTAGGTGTGTGTGTGTGTGCGTGCATGTGATGAATGTGTTTGTGTGTGTGTGTCTTTGTGTGTGTGTGTGTGTGTGATTCTGTGTGCGTGCAAGGTCCCATTTACATCTTTGTTCTGCATTTTATTTTTTTTTGCCATTCTATAAAAAATGCTCTCTGTGTCACTATCTGTGTGTGTGTGTGTGTGTGTGTGTGTGTGTGTGTGTGAGTGAGCATCTTTTCTACATTGTGCAGTACCAGGCCTTCCTTTCTGTGTGGAAACCAGATTTATTGATTTTTTTTTGACAAATTAAAAAAAAGTGTTTTTTCGCATTTCCCATTCATTTTCAATTGGGGTCATATTGCAAAAGACTTTGTAAAAAAAAAAATTACATACCTTCAGAACGACCGAATCAAGCCCATTTTTTTTAATGAATATAGATAGATAATGTAGAAAAGTCCAAAATCTTATTCCACTGAGATGAAGGGAACCATTTTTTTAACTGAGAAGTTGATTGGGGTCATTTGACCCAAAAGTCTTATAAGGGTTAATATTAACTTGTTTATTGAACTGTTGCATAAAATCAAAATCACACTTGTAATCAGGTTTTGGAGAAAAGATCACTCTTCGTGTGATATTTACTATATGTTTGTAAATACAGGTGCTGGTCAAATATAACAAAAAGTTTTTATTTAACTAATTCCATTCAAAAAGTGAAACTTGTAAATATTCATTCATTACACACAGACATATATTTCAAATGTTTATTTCTTTTAATTTTGATGATTATAACACAACTAAGGAAAATCAAATTCAGTATCAGAAAATAGAATATTGTGAAAAGGTTCAATGTTGAAGACCGGTGCCACTCTAATCAGAACTTTTTAAATGGTCTCTCAGTCTAGCTGTAGGCACACAATCATGGGGAAGACTTGACTACAGTTTAAAAGACGACCATGAACGTTGCACAAGGAGGGCAAGACACAAAAGGTCATTGCAAAAGAGGCTGGCTTTCACAGAGCTGTGTCCAAGCACATTTAGAGAGGCGAAGGGAAGGAAAAGATGTGGTAAAAAAAGTGTACGCAATAGGGATAACCGCACCCTGGAGAGGATTGTGAAACAAAAATGTGGGGGAGATTCCAAAGAGTATGCAGCTGGAGTCAGTGCTTCAAGAACCACTACGCACAGACGTATTCAAGACATGGTCAGCCGTCACATTCCGTCAAGCCACTCTTGTACAAAAGACAGCGTCAGAAGTTCTCGCCTGGGCTAAGACAAAAAGGACTGGACTTGCTGAGTGGTCCAATTATGTTCTTTGATAAAGTAAATTTTGCATTTCCTTTGGAAATCAGGGTCCCAGAGTCTGGAGGAAGAGAGGAGAGACACAGAATCCACGTCTTGAGGTAGTGTAAAGTTTCAATCAGTTGGTTTGGGGTGCCATGTCATCTGCTGGTGTTGGTCCACTTTTTTCTGAGGTCCAGGCCGCAGCCGTTAAATTTGAGCACTACTTCCTGCTGCTGACCACTATGGAATGCAGATTATTTTCCAACAGACTTGGCACCTGCACACAGTGCCAAAGCAACCAGTATCTGGTTTAGACATGGTATCTGCTTAATTGGCCACACCCTGACCTTAACCCCATAGAAAATCTGGGGTATTGTGAAGAGGAAGATGCATATGCCAGCAACAATGCAGAAGAGCTGAAGGCCACTATCAGAAACGGGCTCTCATAACACCTAGCAGTGCCACAGACTTCGACTCCACCCCCGCATTGCTGCAGTAATTCAGAAAAGGAACCCCATGTATTGAGTGCTGTACATGCATACTTTTCATGTACTTTTCATGTCTAAAAATTTTCTTTGTATTGGTCTTAAGTAATATTCTAATTTTCTGAGATACAAGTTTTCATTAGTGTCTGTTAAAAAAAATTAAAAGAAATAAACATTTGAAATATATCAGTCTGTGTGTAATGAATGAATATAATATACAATTTCACTTTTTTAATGGAATTAGTGAAATAAATCAACTTTTTGAGTATTCATTATATGACCAGCACCTATATAGTATACATTTTCTACCCCATATCTTAAATTATGTTCATTCTAAATGTTTTTAATAGCTGAATCTCAAAACTCGAGCGCACTTTTAACCTGTTAACTAACTCTGCAGCAGGTGTCGCGTTTGGCTGAAATATAACAGTTTTCCCGCTAAAGACAGAACAGGCAGCATAGCACCGGACTCTGATCGCTATGTTTATTTAATGAAATCATAGTTTTGAATTTTAATCGACATTCAGCCATATCGCAATTCTGGTCTTTCCGTCTCCAAATTTAAGACCTCTTGAAATCATAATTAAGACTTTCTTGCAATTTAAGACTTTTTAGGCCTTAAATTTGTACAACTAAATTTAAGTTTTTAAGACACTGTGTTGTCTGCATCGCAATGCACTTAGAAACGATGTTTCGACACCCCTAGGAACCCAGTACATCTATTTTAAAGGCAAGTGTGAAAAAACCCAATGGCAAAGAGTGTTGTTGCTGCTCAATTTGCTAACGCAGCTAAAGCTGTTACTTGATTGAGGAGTAGAGCCCTTGTGGTGATTTTAGTGACAACTTCCGCCCACAAAGTAATGTACTTCCCTACAGTGTTTACTAACAAGGTGACAGCGCCAACTACTGGCCTGGCATACGTAATACAGCGTTTTTGCCAGTTTTCCCGGATATGTTTAAACGCAAATTGTTTTGAAAACGTTGTCATGTATACGTGAAACTTTTTAAAAACGCAATGGAAAAACTTTTCAGTTTTTGACTACATCGTTGTCGTGTAAACATAGCCTTAGGGTGCTTTCCCACTTGGTTCGATTGCCTGGTCCGAACCCGAGTTCGTTTGCTCCCCCCTCCCCCTGCCCCCGCTGGACTGCGTTCATATTATTTTATTTGGGTCCGAACCGCGGTTCGTTTGCCTCATCAAGCCAGCAGCTGTTTACCCCGTTGCTTAGCAATGACGGCGTGGGAGAAGGCGGCAAAATGCATAAGATTGCTCTCTGCGCTTTTATATACTTACGTTTTTGAACCGTTCATTTTGTTTACAAAGCTTCAGTGCATAAAGCACTTACGTCTGTCTTACGAATGTACTGCTAATGCTCTAAAGAACGCTGAAATGAGACATACAGCTAAACGCTAAAGGCGAACAGAAATGAGACATACAGCTTTCTGGTTGCAGCGCGTCAATCACGCTCGTCAGGAAAGTGAGTGAAACACACATTTTTATCAAATAATACGGCATTAATAGCGGTTCACTTCCGTGATTTGGTACGATTGCGTTCACATCAGCAGCTAACCGTACCGGAGTTCACATGAACCGAACCCCAGACCACCCTTTTTAAGCGGACTCGGGTGCGGTTCGCGGGTGCGCACCCAAGGTTGGAAGACAGCGTTCACATCATCCAAACGAACCGAACTCTGACGTCAATCGAACCCGGGTGCGTACCAAAAGTGCTAGTGTGAAAGCAACCTTAGAATGTCCCCCTCTTTGCCAGTTTTTAAATCTCTTCTTAAAACTCATTTGTTTTCCTTAGCCTTCAACATGTGTTAATTGTTGATTTTTATTTCTGTTTCAAATTTGGTATGTGTGTATTCTGCTCATGTTTATATTGATTATTTTTATATTGGATTTTTATATTGCACTTATTACTTTGCTCATGTACAGCCCTCTGGTCAGCCTCTAAGCTATTTTAAAAGTGCTTTAATTAGGTTTAGAGCTAAACTCTGCAGGACAGTGGCCCTCCTTGAGATGCGTTTTTAACACCACTGCTTCATCACATCACAGTTCCCTACCACAACCATTGCTCTATACAATGAAAATTAGAAGTGTAAACAGAGCCTCAGAACTCAGAACCGTTTTCACAGAACTCAGAAATTCTGATCCATTTTTACATTGAAGAACCACTTAAAAGTCTTTCCACATAGAGAACAAAAATAGGATCCTCCTGTGGTAATTAAGGGTTTCTATACATGTGAAACCTTTTTCACTCATGTGAATGGATTCTCTCCTGTGCAAGTTTTCATGTGAGCCTTAAGATTTCCTTTTTGTGTGAAGCTCTTTCCACACAGTTTGCAGGTGAAAGGCTTCTCTCCGGTGTGAAGTTTCATGTGAGTATTAAGGCTACTTTTATGACTGAAGCTCTTTGCACATTGATGACATATAAAACAGTTCTCTCCTGAGTGAATCCTCAAGTGGGAATTGAGGGTTACCTTGCGTGTGAAACCCTTTCCACACTGATCACATGTGAACGGTTTGTCTTTAGTGAATGGTTTCTCTCCAGTATGAATGTTCATGTGATACCTTAGGTTTAGTTCTGTTGTGAAGCTCTTTCCACATTGATCACATATGAACGGCTTCTCTCCAGTGTGAATTCTCATGTGGGAACTAAGGGTGTTATGATGTGTAAAACTCTGTCCACATTGAGAGCAAGTATAAGGCTTTTCTCCAGTGTGAATTCTCATGTGGACTTCAAGGTTTCCTTTTTGACTGAAACTCTTTCCACACTCTTGGCATGTGAAAGAGCTCTCTCCGGTGTGAATTCTCATGTGGACTTTAAGGTTTTGTTTTTGAGTGAAACACTTTCCACACTGTTGACAGGTGAAAGAGATTTCTCCAGTGTGAATTCTCATGTGGACTTTAAGGCTTTGATTTTGAGTGAAACTTTTTCCACACTGCTCACAGGTGAAAGGTTTCTCTCCTGTGTGAACACTCACGTGGACCTCAAGGTTTCGTTTTTGACTGAAACTCTTTCCACACTGATGGCAGGTGAAATGACTGTTAGATTTGGTCTTCTGATCTCTGTTTTGTGAAGAAGTATTTTCAGTCTTTGTGGATTTTTCTCCAGTTATGAAATCATAATGTTTCTCATGCTGATCTTTCTCTTTTTCCATATTGTTCAGTTCTTGACTCTCCTCTTTCAGCGCCCTTAGGTCTAAAGCGAAAAAAGACACAAGTTAACACAATTTTGATGGCACAAAACAAAACCTCCTGAACAGAGATGTTTCCTGTAATCTCAGAAAATCTTCTCAATATCACTTTCTTTACTTACAAACTTTCAAGCTGGAAGTTATCAAATCCCTTATCAAACACAAACTGACCAGGGAACTGGTTTATTTTCAGGGTTCAGAAAGGCACCATTTCATGAAAATCCAAGATTTTCAAGCACTTTTCCCAGGACTTTTTTTCCTCTTCCTTCATAGAATATAAACATAATATAAACTACACAAAGAGAATGCAGAGTAAGCAGAATGCAGAATATAAACTAATTACAAAATTACAGACATTTAACTATTAAATGAAATAAATACAACCTGTAGGTGGCAGCCTTGAACATTCTGTAATGACGTGACAAACACTGAACTTCAAATTAGCTTTGTAATGATTCAGTATACTGTCAGGATCCTGCCCTCACTGTGTTGTCTGTCTTGTCTTTGTTTCATGTTTCTATGTTTATTTTGTGTTTGAGCACATGGCTCTGTCTTTGTTGTTGTCTGCCATGTGCTCCTCCTGTCCTGCCTCCTTGTTACTTGTTGCCACGCCCCCTTGTTTAGTCCTCCTTTGTCTGAGTGTTGTCACCTGCCCCTCATGTCTCTTTTGTCTGAGTGTTGTCACCTGTCCCTCTCGTTCTCTCTTGTTCGTCTGAGTGTTGTCACCTGTTCCTCATGTTCTCCTGTCCCTTTATATTGTTCTCCCTTTCCCTCTTGTTTTGCCAGTTCGTTGTGCTACGTCAGTGTTTGCTTACGTTGTCTTACTAGTCCTGTGATACCGCTTATTCCCTACCTAGTTGTTTGTAGATTTTGTCTCTCGTCTTATCCTGTCCTGTCCAGCAGATTGGGAAACCGGTCCCCTCCCTGGGTCTGCCACACTGCTAGGCCTGTGCCGAGCCTGTGACATCACTAGTGTGGAGTAGTGTGGAGTGTCTGGCCACCGCTGCCTAACCTCCGGCCTCCAGCTTTGCTACCTTCTCTGCCCTCTGGCGGTCTGCCATCCTGGACTGGATTCTGTGGCAGCTCACCTAGGCCGCCTGTCGTCATTCGTTCCCTGCCTATTGTCTGGACTGTGTTCTCTCCCCTCCTCACCATCTCTTGTCCTGTCTGCTGTTTTGTTAATAAACTGTCAACTCAATTCTGCATTTGAGTCCTCTCTCCTAGAAACCCTGACAGTATACTATGGTGAAGTGAATTCTTTCATTAAGAAACTATTATTATTTTTCTGTCTTTTAAACACTGGTTTCATTATGCATTGGCACAGTGAATTCACACTGAGCATTCACAGCACATTCTCACCAACTTTATTCATACGTACTTACACTTGATTCATTGTCTTTGCAAATGAAAGTAGTAATATTACATTTATGCTGTGGATATTTGCAAAATCACTGAAGTGTTAGTCACTCAATGCATTATAATTAATTATTTATGTTATTAATGGTAATAGTTTGATTATTGATGGTGTTGTCATCTCGCGTCGGCTGCGTCTGGACCAAAAAGGTGCGCTTGAACACACCGCACAGACTACAGCCGACTGCAAACTAGCACACGTGTTCTGTTTATATCAGCAGCTATCAATAGTCTGTATTCGCCATTCAAATGGAGAAACCAAAACAAGGATATACGAGATACACGCAGATATATGAAACATAAACAAAGCAGTACTTGCTTACCATTCTGAATATTAGTTATGTTGATAACTTTCTTCATTTTAAGTGGCTCATGTTATGAAAATCAGGGCTCGCAAAATTTTAAAATCCTTGGTAGCCATTTTGGCAGGCATCCTTAAGATTTTGGTAGCCCCCCAAAAAATGTAACTAACTGCTGCACTTGCATCTCACACAAGAGATGTATAAAAAGCCATGCAAAGTTAAGAGTTTAAACTTTTAGAAAACACATTGTGAATTTGTGGAGGTTTATTCCATTTCACAGCGTCTCAAGTTTTTAAATGCAATCTGTGTGATCAGCACTTCAGCTCCTTGTATTAAGCTATGCATAATGCTGTTTGGTTCATAATTGTTTATGCAATTTACGAAATTATTTGATTTATATGTTAATTTAGAGGTTATGCATGTTTTTTTATAGACAGTTATTTCATTGCATTGAATATACAATTTAATGAGCTGCATTATTTTGCACATTGCGCCCTCGTGTGGCTTTGGGAGCCAAGCCAAACGTTTCCTTAAGACTTATTTAATCTGCATACAAAACATAAGAAAGGAGATATTTGTTTTAATTTTATTTGGTGTTTAACTGTTACAACAAAAATGTATTTCTTGTTCGTCTTCATAAGTTGGGTAAATTAAAATACAGTGGTTATATAAAAAAATTCTATTGCTCTATTTTAAAAAAATAGTTATAAAACATGTCAATAATTATCGATACCGAACGATATGAAACATATATCGTTGATACATTTTTTAGCTATATCGCCTAGCCCTACAACCCCGAATAAAAAGACATCGGCTGAACTTCACTGCAGACAAATCAGCATGATCAAAATCTTGTGATTGTATTTTTTCTTCAAATAACAAGTCAAGAGAGTTGGGGTACAACGGATCACAAAAAGTCCATGGTTCGGATCGTATTCCGGATCATATTATCAGATTCTGAGTCACAGATCGGGTCATTTTTCGGATTAGCAAAAAAACACTTGTGAAAGTGGACAATCGGTAATAAAATAAGAACAAATCAACAAATTACAAGCATAGCCCAGATCAGGGGTTCTCAACTCTGGCCCGCGAGGTCCACTGTCCTGCAGAGTTCAGCTCCAAACACACTTACCTGTAACTTTCTAGTGATCCTGATGACCTTGATTAGCTTGCTCATGTGTGTTTGATTAGGGTTGGAGCTAAACTCTAAAGGAAATTGGGCCTCGAGGGCCAGAGCTGAGAAACACAGGTAACATTAATAACAGCCAGAAGGTGGCATTTATAGGCTGCTGTCACTTTAAGACCTGATGGATGGATCCAATATAATGATTCACATGCAATTTCTTTCTCCACGGTTCATGTTCACGTAAGACATAATCAACTGTATTTACGAGAATACTTGCCGAGACAGGTATTTTGAGATAATTTTGTGTATGTGTCCGTTTAAGAGCAAGGATACGCGAAAGAGGAATAAATTCTGTGTTAGCGCACTGTCTGAAACATGGCTCTCTGCAGGGCTGCAAAATTTCAAAATCCCTGGTAGCCCTTCGCTTTGTGGTAGCCCGAAATTAATTTAACACAAATAAAAAAAGCAATGCACAAAAACATTTTCAATACATAAATATCAACACATATCAAGGAAAGAGTATTTGACTATTTACAGAATTTCCTTCTAATGTTTGTTTTCTTGCTGAGCAAAACTTCTATTTCACATTTCGCCAGCAAAAACATTCTTTAAATTTCAGCGCACACACAAAAAAGTTGTAACTATTTAATGTGCTATTTATATTTGATTTGACTGATGATGTACATTTTAGGTTACCTGAGAAAACATTTTTTACAGTACAATACACTGGTTCAAAAGTTTGGGATTATATATTTTTTAAAGAAGTGTCTTGTTAAGGTTGTAGTTAATAAAAAAACATATTATTCACAAAATAATATTTTGTTTTTGCGAAAATTGTTTTCTATTTTGATATACTATTTATTCCTGTGAAGCAAAGCTGTATTTTCAAAACTCCAGTTAGTGTCAATGATCCTTCAGAAATCCTAGCTTATCACTACTACTGCTTATGTTTGGGACCTGTGAATAAAAAATAAAATAAAAAAAAAGTTAAAAATACCTTTTATTCTAGAGATTTTGTGTTACTATACACTATTCAAAATATACACTATTTTTCTTTCTTTTTAAAGTACTTTAAAAGTTAAAGAAAGTAAAGAAACTTATTCAGGGGTGTCAATAAAATTGATAGTAAAGACTTTATTGTTATAATAAATTTTGAATAAATGCTATTCTTTTTAACTTTTTATTAATCAAAGTGAAAAAAGTAACAGGTAAAAAATATTAAGCAGCACAACAGTTTCACTATTGTAAATCAGATTAATCAGCAACACTAAAAATTAACGCGTTAATATTTTTTTAACGCAAATTCATTGTTTGACAGGAATAAATTATATTTTAAAGTATAGTTTTAGGAACCCAATATTAGAAATTGCAACTTTGTTTCTTCCCGAGCAAGAGACTCATTAAAAAACGCAATTATTTATTAGGTTTATAATATAGGCCTAACATAATATAATATATCAAAACAAACTATTTAAACTGATAGAATAGAATTGAATAGAAAACAAACTGGAAAACTTAAGGTTATTAAATATATAAAAAAAAACTATATAAATTCTCTTTCTAGAAACCTGTAAACCGTTCACCGGTTCTATCTATAGATATCAACTCTATAGGGTTTCCCTGATACATTCTTTCGCTTTTACTGAACAGTTTCCCAACTAATTATTGTGCGAGCGGCACATTATTTCTTCTGCCAGGGTAGAAGTGTGCGGCTGTGGGGAATATTGCATGGGAGCAAGTGGGCTATTTTGAAAATACAGTCGCGGGAGTCCTGCTCTGTGCGCGCTTTGTGTGCACAAATAACAATGCACAAGTACTGAATTGAGTTCTATTTCAGCCAGTAAATTTCTTCTATTTAATACTGACAAAACAGGGGTATTATAGCTTGTTAAAGTTAACATCAGTTTTAAAATTCTGCTATTTATATGCAAAACTTTAAATGGCCTAGCTTATCACTACTAATGCAACCTTCTACTGTGTTATAATTAGGGGTGTCAACTTTAACGTGTTAAAGCATGTGATTAATCTAAAAATTAACGCGTTAATATTTTTTTAACGCAAATTCATTGTTTGAAGTTTTACCCCAGTTCTTCCCGTCATAGCGCGGAAGGTATCTATCAGTGTGTGATGAGGATACAAATGTTGCCAAGCGGCTGTGGCAAATGGGCTATTTTGAAAATTCGCGGGAAAATAGAGCCGAGGGTCGGTTTTTTGGGCTTTTACTACCGCGGCCGCCCAAAGTGTATATAGACAAATAAAAATTAAAATTAAAATAGATCCTTTTACTAATGTGTATCATACTTGGAATGTATACCTGGCAACTTAAGAACGGAGAGGCGCTTGTAACATCACAAACAACGTGAGTTTCAGCCAGAGCATAGTATACATGTTAATGCTTTGACACAGCAGAAATTAACATGACAACAGCCACTATAGATTATATAAGATAATAAACACACGATTACGATAGGATATGGTTTCTATGTGATTTTCTTGAGATGAATGTGTAACTTACATCTGAAATGCTCATTTTTGCAGTGATATAAAAGGCTATAAAAAGCATATTTTAACAACAGTAAACGACCAAATTCCACATGTGACAGCAAAAGGAAGTTATTACAAACACTCGATGTGGTTTGAAGTGAGTTCTGAGTAAAAGTGTACTATTAATCTCATAAATTGTCTTATGTAGCATGATGCTAATGTTAGCTCTAATGCACCTGCAGAACAGGTCCAATTCTTCTTCATAATGCATTTTGTCATAATACTTCATGTAAGGTCGCAAGGAAATGTTTTGTTGTATTTATTTAGAAATACTTTTGATAATAGTTGGGTAAATGTATACTGGGATTGAAGTGATGTGGCTTGGTAAACGTTTTATTGGCAGTATAAAGGCTGATAATGGCTGAATAAAAACAAATGAATAATGATAAAAGAATAATAAGGATTATGTCTCATACCTGGCGGAAGTGTGAAAGGTTCTGTTTCCTTAAACTAGTTTTGTGCATTTGTTTATTTCAACACATTTACAGGTAAATCCTAGTATTTTAAATTTGTGATTAATCATGATTAATCACAGTCCATGACTGTGATTAATGCGATTACATTTTTTAATCGATTGACAGCACTAGTTATAATCCATCACACTAGGTCAAAAATTCTAGCCTACTGGCATTACTTTGAATATCAAAATCCACAAAAAGGGGTAGTTATCTTTCCTGTCTGGCTCCTAAACTCTGGAACAGCCTTCCCAGCAGTGTCAGTGGGCAGGATCAAACAAGAGAGGACATAAAAACTCAAGAAAAGGTAAACAACCACAATGAACTGCCACAAGACAGAGAACAAAGGGATAATAAATAGGGAAGGAAATTAGAACCATAATGAGGGAGAGCATGGTGGGCAAATGAACTAATAACAAGGTAACAAGTGGCCAAGACAACAGACATAAGAGGACCGGGGAAACAAACACTTCAGAAGCCTTGTGCTAACACCAAACACAATGACAAAAGCACATTGCGAGCAAACACCAATGCAAGCCATGTGCTATAAGAAAAAATAACAAGACAGACAAAAGTGCGTGGAGGTCAGATGTCAGGAGCCTGACACTGACACTAGACCGGAGTGTCAGGACTGGACACTGCCATCCTAGATTGACTGCTGATGCTAAATGGTATGATGCTAAGATGCCCGCGGCAGAGGAGACGACCATGTAGACACTGGTGAAGGGACAGCCCACAGTAAAGCCGATGGAATGAGGAGTCAGGGTTTAGCCTCAGCAGAGGGTTCAGCAGAAATTGGGGATTTACTGAATCAGGTGGATCCAGAAGAGGTGGAGACCCAGTTGAAGCAGTGGAGTGGACAACCCAGGGCAACACCGCTGGTCTGGATGCCCAGGCGGAGCCACTGGCTAATGGGGGTGAGGTGGAGCTGGGGGGAGCGAGGACGAAGCTTGGAGGCCGGATGGAATCTGGATGGGAACAGGATTTCACAGCAGCCCCACTCTTTTTATTTATTTTACCACAGCCCCACTCACAGAGTGCAGCGTGCAGGTTAATGATGATGTAATTATCTTTTGACTCCGGCACATTGCTGAAAAAAAGGGTCAGTTGTTGGAGATATGCAAGCAAAAATAAGAGATAAAAAAATGATTCGAGAAAGTGCAAAGGCAGCGCTGAAAAGGCCATAATAATAAAAAAAAGCTCTAGAAACTGACATGGCCAAATGTAAGCGGAGTACCTTTTTATTTAAAACCAGTGAGGGTAGAACAAATGAAGACGATGAGACAGCCGGTGAGCTAACATTATTTGCACTGTATTGGAAATTATATTTTTGAAAAATACAATGAATTACAAGGCTGTAGAGAACAGTGCAGACTTATACTGAGGTTTTAATTACATTATTTTAATATAGTCAGTCGTGAACTAAAGCGGGCTGGTCTAAGGGATGAAAATCCAGGGCTGAAAAGGAGTCCCACTCCGGCCCTGGAAAAGATTCAAGGGTGGGGACATGGGTGGAGGTCCATTCCAGGATGTCCAAGCTGGATTAATAAGCCCTCTAGTACAAATATGGTGGCTGACTCTAGCTCCGGGACAGACATGGCAACAGGCTCTAGCCCTGTGTTGAACATCTCCACTGGCAGGTGGTCTGTGGTGGGAATGGGCTCCAGTTTTTAGTCAGTGGCAAAAGTGGGCTCAGCCTCTGGTTCTGTGGTGGACGTTTTAATTGTTCGTTAAGTCTAGCATAAAAGAATGAAATCAACTAACTATCCAGGTAGCGGGTCTGGTCAGAGTCCTGCACGTGTCCTGTTAGATAAACCTGCACCCACAGTAATTGACAGAACAATTGACCGTTATCCGACAATCTTCCTGGCAATTGCCACCACATCAGTAGCTATGTTTCCATCCAAAGATGCGAATTAAACTTATGCGCAAAACTGGAATATCACATAAAACATTTGCGAATAAAGCACCGTTTCATCCAACGAGTCAAAGAGAACAAAATCGTCACTTCCTGATAAACTGGCGCCAAATATCAAAAAGAAAAATGGAAATTGCTGCGGTAGGAGAAGCCACTGTGGGCCTTTTTTCATATATAATAAATTATTTGCGTCTCAGAACACGTAGATGAAATGCAATGAACGCAGTCATGTCATCTTGCATTCGGAGGCGGGAGACTGCTCTTTGGTAGCGCAGCCGGTCAAGACAGTTCTGGGAGGTAATCAATACCGAACCACTTTGATGACAGACTTTGGCCAACGCATTTTAGAGTGACCAAAACAACATTTCAGATGTTGCGCAATGAGATCGGTCCGCTGGTTAGTCCATTAATGCCTTCCCATCGCACCCCAGTTCCGACAGAGAAGCGCATTGCCATTGCGCTGTATAAACTGGCTACATGCGCCGAATACAGAGTTGTGGGGGAGACATTTGGCGTCAGCAAAACAACAGTTCACCGTTGTGTGTACTCTGTGTCGGGCCATTCGTGCACACATGATGAGCAACTACATAAAATTACCAGACCTGACTGAGGCTCGTGAGATAGCTGAACGCAACTACACCACCCATCATATACCACAAGTATATGGAGCTTTGGATGGAACCCATATTCCTATTTTGGCTCCAGCCGAGGGTTACAGGGATTACGTGAACAGAAAGGGTTGGCCCTCAATCATACTACAAGCACTTGTTGATGATTGCTGTATGATAAGGGATGTGTGTGTTGGGACACCTGGCAGCTCACACGACGCAGCAGTACTCGTCACATCTGAATTGTACAGGTAAGATTTACACACACACACACACACAATATTTATGTCCATGGATTTTAACAAAATATTCATCAATTTTCTAACAATTAATTTTAAAACAAACTGTCAAATAAACAAAGCTGAGTAGTTTAGATAAGAGAATTTGCACTGTGCAAAAAAAAGTTTTTTCTTTAACTGTCATGTAAACCGTTGTTTACTTTTAGACATCCCCAAAATCATCCCCAACACTGGATTGAAGTAGAAGGTGTACAGGTTCCTCTACTAATAGCAGGAGACCCTGCTTATCCCCTCCTTTTTGGCTCATGAAAGGATTCTCTGGTCCCTGGCTGTCAGCAGAGGAGGCAGCTTTCAACCTTCACCTGAGTGGCAGCCGTGTGAAGGTTGAGCATACATTCGGCCTTCTGAAATCAAGGTGGCGTGTTCTGGCTAAACGTTCCGACATCGACTACAAATTCATGCCAACAGTTGTGGTTGCCTGCTGCATTTTACATAACTTGTGTGAGAGAGAAAAGCAGAGGCCACATCGTGTTCATGAGGAACAGCCTCTGGAAACACTTGCACAGCCTCCTCCACGTCAGTGCAATTCTGTACCTAGTAATGAGGCCCTGGCAATTCGAGATGCTCTTGTTCGACACCTAAACAGAGTTCATGGCAACACTCCTTAGAAAAAAAGGAGAGATGTAAATTTGAGATGTAAAAAAAAAAGAGTGCAGCAGTTTGTTGTTTCTGTAACTTAGTTTTTATTTGAAACTGAAGTAACTGTTTTAACCAGTCTAGTTCAACACAGAACCAAGTTTAGACTGATGCTGTTTATATAAAACTGAAATGTAAATTATAAAATCAGTACAGCACAGATTTTACAGGAAAAAAACAAACAGTACAGTGTTTCATTTGTATAACTCTTTTACACTTTAACAAAAATCAGAAAATAAATAAAAAAAACAAGTCTTACTTGGCCCTAAGTAACAGAAATAAGCAGAAAGGCCTTTTGCTTTTACATTGTGTAACTGAGAAACTTCAATAAACAATCAAAACTTGATCAGAACTATTTTCAACATATTCACTCTAAATTAAAGTATGTTGTGTGAGACTCATCCTGGGTTTCACTTTCAGTAGATGTGGCAGGGTTTTGGACTGTTTGGCTGAAAGCAGGAGGAGGAGGAGGAGGAAAAGGAGTAGGTGGTGGATGAAAAGGGATCGGTGGCACGTATGGATAAAAGGAGTGACTCTGCATGGTGCCATAGGTGCCCTCCTGTTTGTGTGCCATCATTTCAGAAGCCCAGGCATGCCGTTCCATTGCATCAGCACACCGTTGTACAGATTGCACCACCTGACCCCATTAAGTTGGTCATGGTTTGTAGGATTTTTTCTTCCTTTTCTGCCTGCTCTCTGTAGTGCTGAAAAAACATCTTGGGGTTAGGCCTTCTTTTACGACCTCCAGAAGGTTTGTGTAGATGGTGCGTTTGTAAGTGGTGAAGGGGAAGATGAGGTCATAGGAGTACTTGACATTGAGGATTGTCTTGAGCTATTACCATCACCTGTTAGAAAGATTAAAAAAATTAGTAAACACTACATAAGCATAACATACTTTTTCTGCTTTGTATAGCCAGACTCTAGCTCAGGGGTTTTCAAATTTAAATCTAATTCTGTGGAGTCATGGGTAAAATGTGGGTGAGTGGGCAGGGCAAATTGCTATTAACAAAATATACTGCTCTCAAGCTGATTGCGTAGATCATTTTAACCTGCTCCTCCTGAACTTTGTTTATAAATCATCATTTAGAGTAATCTCATATCTAGCATCAGTGCATGTTTATTAAAACTATTCATTTTGTATGTATGCTTTTTGCTTGCAATTCTATTGTGGGGATGCAAAAGGTGCAGAAATTACACGCGGTCATGGCCATAATGAGTGAGGTCTGGGGTGGTTAAGGAGTTATAATAAACCCTACAAATATAACTCATTATATACCCTAAAAATGTTTTTTTAATGCTGATTTAAGTTATACTTTTCAGGTAAAGGCAACGAATATTTAAAGAAGGTTACCTTCAGAGTTCTCCTCAATTTCAGGGTCCTCAGAGCTGTCTACAGAAGAGACACCTAAAAACAAAAAAGTCAACATACACTATTACACCTCAATGCATGAACCTATAACAAGCAAAAGTTATAAAAACAATTTGTTAATCATACCGGAGTTTATGTTGGAAGAAAGAGACGTGACAATTGGCCTTTGTCCAAGAATCCTATCCATGTCGTCAAAGTAACGAAATGTGCTCTTGCCACCTGCACCACTACGTCCGAGTTTTCTTTTTTCAGCCATGTATTTTTGCTTAAGACTCTTCCATTTATTACGCAAAATAGTCCACGGTTTGTCATATCCTTTTAGAATCAACTCCGCTCGCACCTCTTGTAAGATTTGCGCGTTCCGTTGATGTTTTCCATCAAGAATTGTTGTCACATTTTTCTCAAATATTATATTTAAAAATGTTCGGACCTCATCGTCCATCCAAACATACCTGTCACTTTCCGCCATTTTTGTTATCACATGATCTGTTGAAGCAAAATCACATGACTTTTTTGATGCTCATGCTGGAATTTATTCGGTAAATGTGTTTCCATCGAAGTTTATGCGCATTTTTTCTTATCGGATAAAAAGTTTATCCTACTCAGTTGTGCGCATCATTTTTTTATGCGCATTTTCAGAATTTATGCGCATCTTGGCGTTTCCATCCAGCGAATTTTTTATGCGATAGTCCAAAATGCGCATAAAAATAGGTGGATGGAAACGTAGCTAGTGATGATTCGCTGGGACAGCAGACCCTCATGCACAACCAGCTGTAATGTACAGTATGTGCCATGCAGGGCAAACTTGCCAGGTTGCTCTCAACAAGTGCTTTGCTTATATTTCTCACGTTGTCCACACAACATGTACCATTTTCTTGTCCAAACCTCATTGCTGCAACAATGTGTCAAATGTTGCAGCTAGGCTTTCCCTTTTTTAGCTTCTTCAAACTGGGAATGCTCGGCTGGGTGATGGTGTTTTAAGTGTCTGATTAGGTTTGTTGTGCCGAACGTTTTCGTGGTGGCCCCCCCACGGTTTACGTTGGCCTTAAAATATTGCAAATTGCGAACTTAGCGTCACTTTCACACACTGTGAAAAACTTCCGTGCCAACAGCATTTTCACATGCCGCTGTGAGTGTGAGCGCAGCTATGACATAAATGCCTGCGCCGCGGCTAGCAGAACGGACCGGCTCAGTATCAGCAAGATGGCTGGTCAATCGGTGCATCTCTACTTAAAACTTTTATTCAAATTGTGAATAGCAGGAAGGAAAGCAGGCGGTTTCGCTGGAGGCGGGGAGGCAGTGCTCGTGCACCCAAAATCCTGCCACTTCCATGAGCATGGCTCTTCTTGACAGGCCCCGCGTAACATAAAAAATATTGTATCTTTTCGTAAGCGCCAGCCACATCAGTCGTGGCCTAATGGATATAGAGACGGACTTGTAACCCAAAGGTCATGGGTTCGAGTCTCAGGTCCGGCAGGGTCGGTGGGGGGAGTGAATGTCCAGCACTCTCTCCACCCTCAATACCATGACTGAGGTGAGACCCTTGAGCAAGGCACTGAAACTCCAACTGCTCCCCGGGCTGCCCACTGCTCACTGCTGTGTGTGTGCACTTGGATGGGTTATATGCAGAGCACAAATTCCGAGTATGGGTCACCATACTTGGCCACACGTCATGTCCTTAGGTACTGGGCTACTCCGCAGCAGTACCTACCCGAACTCACTTATTATATAATTTTTGAACACACAAAAAAGTTATGGACTGCAGCTTTAACTGTCTCTGATATGAAAACTACTCTAGTCATAGTTCCATGAAATAAGCTAATAACACATGCTAAATTTCCATTATGTTTTGTTTATTGTTAATGTTAATATTAATGTTAATATTAGTGCTGTCAATCGATTAAAAAATGTAATCGCGTTAATCACAGTCATGGCCTGTGATTAATCATGATTAATCGCAAATTTAAAATACTAGGATTTACCTGTAAATGTGTTGAAATAAACAGATGCATGACAAACTAGTTTAAGGAAACATAACCTTTCACACTTCCGCCAGGTATGAGACATAATCCTTATTATTCTTTTATCATTATTCATTTGTTTTTATTCAGCCATTATCAGTCTTTATACAGGCAATAAAACGTTTACCAAGCCACATCGCTTCAATCCCAGGATACATTTACCCAACTATTATCAAAAGTATTTCTAAATAAATACAACAAAACATTTTCTTGCGACCTTACGTGAAGTATTATGACAAAATGCATTATGAAGAAGAATTGGACCTGTTCTGCAGGTGCATTAGAGCTAATATTAACATCATGCTTCATAAGACAATTTATGAGATTAATAGTACACTTTTACTCAGAACTCACTTCAAACCACCATCGAGTGTTTGTAATAACGTCCTTTTGCGGTCACATGTGGAATTTGGTCGTTTACTGTTGTTAAAATATGCTATTTATAGCCTTTTATATCGCTGCACAAATTAGCATTTCAGATGTAACGTACACATTCATCTCAAGAAAATCACATACAAACCATATCCTATCGTAATCGTGTGTTTATTATCTTATATAATCTATAGTGGCTTAACATGTATGCTCTGGCTGAAACTCACGTTGTTTGTGATGTTACAAACAACCGCCTCTCTGTTCTGAAGTTGCTAGGTATACATTCCAAGTATGATACACATTAGTAAAAGGATCCATTTGAATTTTTATTTGTATTTTACACTTTGGGCGGCCGCGGTAGATTATAAAAGTAGGCCAAAAAACCACAACCCAAACACAATCTGTAATTTTTCCCGCGACTATTTTCAAAATAGCCCACGGCCACTTGTGCCGCTACCCTGGCAACACTGGTTCGCTGTACCCTCATCACACAATAGGCGCGTTCGACTTTAAACGGCGCTGCACAGAATGGTCAGTGTATGACATCAAAGTACCGCGAGAGCCATTCGAAAGCATAGGATCCATCGGCTCTCTTATCGCTCTCTCGGTACTTTGATGTCATACACTGACCATTCTGTGCAGCGCCGTTTGAAGTCGAATGCGCCTCACGATAGATAACCTTCCGCACTGCGATGACGGGAAGAAGTTGGGGTCAAACCTTATCAAACGATTAATTTGCGTAAAAAAAATATTAACGTGTTAAAATTTTTAGATTAATCACATGCGTTAACACGTTAACGTTGACACCCCTAGTTAATATTAATATATTTTCTGTATTTCCTCTGAATTTTGAGGCTCTAAATTTTGTTAGCTTCCATGTTCACTGCACAAAAAATAACATTAACAAAACAACATAGAATTACTTTGTGCTTTTTTGTTTGTTTTTTGAGCAAGGTCAATTATTGGCTACAATAAACTACCAAAATTAACATTGTTTTTTTTTTTTTAAGACAATGTCTACATCACAGGTTTTATGTTAAAATATAATATGAAAACAAATTGAAGCATTTCAACTTAAATCTATTAAATAATTTCAAGAAACATTTTATAATCCTCTAAACACCCCTGAAACACACACATGCAATGCCTATTTTAACAGAGGTATTTATTTACCTGTGGTATTTTGAGTAGTGTCACTCTAAACCTGTGCTCACGCAATAATAGTGACACAATTCAAATTAAAATGTAAAGTTTATTTTTCATTTTATTGTCTCTTTTATTTCAGTTTTCATTTTCAAAGTCAACTTGTATGCAAATTCTATGTTGATCGGGGGCGGGCTTATTGTACGAGCGGTGTACAGAGTACAGAGGCCTGTTCCCACCACAATTAAGTAAAAAATATATGACTCTGTAAGTCATAATAATGAGAAACGCTCTCATATTAATGACTTAATATCTCATAATAATGACTTCTCTCGTATCAGTGAGAGACTATTACTTCTACGCATGTGCCAAGCAGTGGAGCAGAAGGGAGTGGCACGCTAGCGACACCCGCTGGTCAAAGCTGTGTAAATGAGAGAACACAGCACGTTCGTCAAAACACTGCATACTCATAAATATCATTAATGATAAGTATTGCTCCCTTCTGCTCCGCTGCTTGGCACATGCGTAGATAAATCATGATAAAATTCCCCACGGTTAGTATTACCGTTTCATATTTGAATCATCATTTTAACCGTATTCGATTACCGGGATTTGAACAACTGAGGATAAATAACTACTGTCATAAAGCACAGTTTAAATTATCAGTCTCACGTGCGCACAGCACGCAGAGTAGTTTCGTTTTGAGTGAAAACATGGCGGAGAGCTGGGAGGTTTTAATAGAGTGCTAAGGGAATTATACAAATGAATATATGAATTAATGAATTATATGAATGTACCTCTGAAGGTTTTGACTGTCTTCAGAAAAGATTTGATGGCATTTTGTTTTCATCTTCACTCTATGTAAAACCTAATAAAGTAGTGTTTTAATCGCATTGCTGCTTTGTTCACGGAGGTTACGGGAAATAGCTGTAATTCTGCTGCTCCATAAGCGCCACCTGCTGTCAGAGAGTGGATTTACAGACACTTATATTTACATTCAGCCTGTGTGCAGTTCTGTCTGGCCAAAAACGGACCGAATTTGCATGCCCTGCTGTAAATTTTGACCGGTTGATGAAAAACAAGCTTATGTGGATTCTACACATTTAAACAATTCAGATAAGTTATCTAGAATTATTTATGGAGCAGATAAAATAATCATTTATTAATCAATTATCATTTTGACTTAACCCTTTTCTTTATTTAAAGGCTCAAATGTGAGGTTTACCTTTTTATGACGCTTTTTCACAGCTTTATTTGAACATTTACATTAGATATTAGAACGTTATTAGATAAACTGTTGTCAGTCATGTTGTCATTTAAAATCAGACATCATTGGTAATGTTATTGTTTTAGTTATTGTCATTTTATTTGTTTTTTGTTGATTTTTAAATATAAAGCTTGGTGAAACGATTTGTGTCAGTACTCTTTGAACATTTCCAGCACATTTAAACAATACTGTGATAATACTGATAACTGAGATAATTTTGGCCACTATAATCGTGAAAATAAATTTTCATACCGTTACATCCCTACGCTATGTTCACACTACAATAGTTACTGCTCAATACAGATTTGTTGCTCAGATACAATTTTTTTTTGACGTTATTAAGTACTAATGGTACGACCCCTTAATTCGAGCTTGTATAGAGCCGTTATTGTAATACTCATAAGTTCAACACTACACCATCTCTCCACTGACTACATCCGCGAGTTTCTGTCATATTCACAGAGTGATCAAAGAACTACTGATATATCAAATCTTTAGTGACTTAAGTGAAATTGGACTTGGGCCACATTTTCTATAGCATTTCTTATAACTCTATAGCAGTTGACCCAAACACTGCGATTATTTCTCATTCACTAGAATACAATACAATGTTTTTACCTACACATCCTGCATATGCCTTCTGTGTGGCATTTTATTTTTCTGCCTGGGGCACCAGAAGTGTGCGGCTTAGAGGTGAACACTATCCATGTTAAATAAAACAGCTTTAAATACAACACTCATATGACATCCTTCAAAAATTGATTTCTGTAGAGCTAGACATTTTAATAAGGATCAAATGAGAATGAAAACCAACCTGTTTGTTCCTCAGTATCTTCTTGTTTCACTCTGAAAGCGTCTTCAATCTTCACGTCTTCACTCTCCTCTTTTATAAACACCATCTTTATAACAGTGTGTGGATCTCAGCAGGAGTTTTTCTCTTTGTTTGTACACATGATTAATATGAGATTAATTAACAGAAAGACATCCAAACTAAATCTCTGGGTGTGTCACAATCAGCTCCCGAGTTCAGTAGATAGCACACTGGTAAGGAAATCAGTCGGACAGAGTTAATGGTCTTAAAAAGGGCACAAAAAAACTAATTATCACTATACAAACTGCTAAAAGAACACAAATTTTATAGACACCAAGGTAACACTTTATTTCGATAGTCCACTTTAGACATTCTACTAACAGTAAGTAACTTTGCAACTACATGTCAACTAGCAGTCATTAGAGTATTAGTAGACTGTCTGCTTAATATCTTCTAACACTTTATTTTGATGGGTCCACAACATACTGACAATGAGAAACTTTGCAAGTATTTATTCTACTAACCCTAAACCTACCCTAACAGTCTTCTCTGAGAGTTAGTAGACATGTAGTTGCAAATTAATGAGAATTAGTTTCTTATAGTTAGTAGAATGTCTAAAGTGAACTATCGAAATAAAGTGTAACCGACACTAAATATTAGGCATTTATCATTTACATTTGGTATGCAAATATTTGTAGACTATTTAATAGATTCCACTTACATGAAAACGTTTGCAGTATGTTTGTAATAATTGTCATTACACGTTTGTATTTGTTGTCAGCAGATGTCGTCAGTAATTCAAGCGATTCGAAACTGAATCGTTTTGCAAAGCAATTGATTCAATTGACTCGGAGTTTCAGAAAGCTCCGATTCTCCCTTCACTGATTGCCAGGGACTGAACTCGTGTTTATGATGAACTGATTCACGATATATAGAGCGAAGTGAGACGCAGCTTTTCTGTTATTTGTGCGTGGATGTTGGATACGGTTTACTGACAAAAAATAACATGCATAAATGTTACAATAAGCATATGGCAGTGGTATATAAAATAATACATAATTTCACACCGCTTGTGCATCCATTCAAACACTCCAAATGCTGAAGACCACAGACCTTTCTACAGCAGCATCACAACAGATGCGGGGCGCGGCCCTATGACGTCCCATCGCCAGAACAAAATAAGAGTCCCATGTTTGGTCTCTCTTTAAAGAAGACACTTCTTTATTTTATTTAAGTGCTTAATTAAAAGCACTAAAATAAAATAATGAATAAAAAGTTTGTTTATTGTAATTAAACTGTATTGTAATATGTTTTTTTTCATACATATGTGTATACGTGTGTGTATGTGTATGTATATATATATATATATATATATATATATTAGGATATTTTGTTGACAGAGCTTACCTGAAAGTGACAGTTCTACAGTAGCAATTACACGTGAGTGCAAAAAATATTTGATTGAAAACATAGGAAAATAACATCCCAGATAGTACACGTCTATATGAAAGAAATCCTCAAGGTTTATAAATCTCTTGACATGTGTGATTTTGTAATTTGCAGTCATACCCAGAACACTGAATCATGCTGATATTTGCAGAATGACACAAAACACAGCTATACAAGATGTGGGCTATTATAAGAGTCAAACAACTAGAGTATACTAACAGCGAACTGCACTTGCATGTATTAGCATTAAGGGTTTTTCACAATAAATAATGAAACTACTACCATCTAATCCATATAATAGGATTAAATATTAATTCATGCTGTAAGGGTAGGGCTAATACATTATTCCCATCATGTGTGAATATTATGTAGATCTAAATTCATGCTTTAACTCATTCCTCGCTGGCATGTTTTTCAAAAAAGTTGCCACTTTTTTGTTGTAAATACAGAGCAGTAATTTTACACTGGGGAGTTAACTGTACATATAACAAGTAACAAGTCAATGCTAAATGAGCTTGTGATATGCTTATTTCTCCAATGTATGACTTTATTTAGAAATTAGATTTAAAATTAGAATTTTATTATTCTACTCTTTATTCTGTAAACTATGAAGTGCCATATAGGGTTTAAATCATACATACATTGAATGCAAGGTTTTCCTCAAGTTATTGCTGTAGAATAAAGTAACAGCAGTGTAAATTCACACAGTCACACCTAAACAATTAAATCTATTTTAAATATATAAAAACAGATAATTAATTAAATTGGTAATTTATCAAATGTTTTGTTTCAGCACAAGGAATCATCAGTTGGTTAATATTATTCAATTAATAGGAAATAAGGGAAGTTTTTCGTCAAGTAATAGTTTTTATTTATTTATTTGTTTGTATCTCTTGTATAGGCTTACTGTAAATAAACTCTGTAAACCCTTCTCTGATTTCTTTGTCATTTTGACATTGAATAGGTTCAAAATTATAAGATGCTTCTCTTTAGTCCCCACAAGCAATATGAAAGGGCAGATGTTGTGTTGCATGTCCTGTTTGAAGCTACACCGGTCACTCCGAAAGACTGGGAGACGTAATGTGCTTTTGGGGACTTTTATTTTGTGTTGACGTGGCGTCATAAGGCAGCGCCGCGCTTCTGCGTCTGCGACTCGGCTGAAGAACGGTTTGAATTTTAATTAATTAAAACGGTTTAAATTGATGCAAATAATTTATTGAGTTGTATAGTTTTACAAACGATGTAAAGTTAATGAATCATTATTGAATGTAACATTGAAATGCTGTATCTAACGTTAATGCACGTTGTTGTGTGAAAGTAAGGCGCACGTGAGTAAGTTCACAGAAAAGCTGGTCTCATTTCGCTCTCTATCGTGAATCAGTTCATTATAAACCCGAATTCAGTCACTGGCAGAAACTGAGCTTTCTGAAACACTTGAATCACTACACGCTAAAGACACGTGCTGGACAACAACAGACACAAACATCTGGCTATACATGTGGAGGAGATTCTGGCTCGTAGCGCTACGTTAAGATAAAAGTTGTATAATTTATATATAGTTTTGATTTTCCTTGTAAGTTTTACATGCAGACGCAGGTTTGGTGAAGTTCTTCTGTCTTGTGTAAATCTGTCAGCGGGAGGCAATGTACGTCCATTGAAGCAAAAACCGTTATCTTAGAATTACCATAATGTAGTGTTTATGTTTGAATATTGAAAAACTGATGTGGAGGAATGGTATGGCTGGGGATACCGAGGGATATCCCCCTCGGTAGAAATCGCGATTGCGTTCCCGAGCCCGTCTTTTTTTCCCCTTCTCCCAAATCAGATTATACTGTTTCAGCTATTAAAATTGTTCAGTTTTGTATGTAATGGCAAAGTGATAATATTTCGTTTTGGTTTTTTATAAAGTTAATTTAGAAAAACGTTTGGAGCATTTTTTTGTTAGTTAAATAAGTTTTTTCTTTCTTAAAGTAAAGACCATGCGGCCAGCGGCAGACAGGTGCAAATTATTTTTTTGATACAACATTTGATTAATCAATGCATGCTGGTGAAGTTTTATCATAGTTTATAGTTATATGGTAATGAAAGTGTTCAACATTCAACCCGTTCTTTTTCATCAGTATTATTTGTGACTTAAATTTTGTGACAGGAATTCCTCTTTTTGCTTTCACTTAAAAGATCTTGGTGTCACGCTTTACAAGAAAAGATAATGGTCTGTTTTGCTTATATCTATACACCTTTAACTTAAGACTAAAACAAAACATGGATTCATTGTTATTCTTAATTAAAAAGCACAACAACAATAAAACAGTACTTTACAATGACAAACTAGCTTAACATTTATTAACAAAAACGAATAAGATGAGGCATAGGACACATCACATGATGTATTACACCTACTAATAAATTACAGAATGTTTAGCAAACACTGAGGAATCAAATAATAATAATATAAAAAAAAGGAAAGCCTCCATAGTGTAATGTGAGGTAAGAAGCAGTCTTTTACTTTAGTTTGAAAACCAAATCCTCCGTTGCTCTCCGTCCGTTGCGCGCACCTTCGCGCTCGTGCTGACGCGGCGAGTGAAAGCACAATGGGCGCGCTGCTCCCGCTCTGCATACGCGCCGCTTCTGCGCTGCCTCTGCTCTGCTTACGCGTGCGGTGTGAAACCAGGCTCTACTGAAGCACTTGCACCTGATCAGTGAAATCTTTCTCCTGCTACAATGTGCTGCGGCTGGCAGCGCGCTGCTTTGGAGCAGCGCAGACCATGCACTAGCACAAGTGCGACCACGTCACATTTTTACTCGCACACTCTCAAAAAACGGTCGCATTTTGGTCGCAGTCTAGAGCCCTGAATATATAAAATAATTTTATAAAATAAAGAAAACAATGATGTGCCGTCTCGTCTTGAACAGGAGCACTTCACAAAAATGAACCGAAAGTCAGCGAATACATGCCTCACAGACATGATAAATATACATATAGAAAGCTTTAAATTACTACTTAACGAAATAAATCAAATCGAAAACAAAAACTCTTTCATTATAATCCGTGAAGATGCACTTCTCTCTACAGGCGAGTCTAATGAGGAGATGGCGAGTCAGGATCTTCATCTGATTCTTCATCTATTATCAATTATTTATTACCAATAAATGAGCCTGCAACATATTAAACTGAAACCACTCTTTTATCTGAAAAGCAAAAACAGAAGCTATTTTACAAAAATCAGCAAACTGCAACAAAAGTGGGAACAAAACTCATCTCCAATCACCTGTGAGCAGAATAGGATTGGAGAGATGGAAAAGGAGAAAAGCACAAGAGCTTCAAAGGAGAGCTGTATATAGCCACATATTTATAGCCTAAAATATATTGGGGTCATTCTATGGAAATGTCCATTTTTCTGTCCCTAGCCTTTACAGAAATATTACACTTGGTTACAATTTTTTATATTTTAAAATGAAACAATGTGTTATTTGAACAATTACACCTTCTTGAGCCATCAATGTGGCAATATTTGTTTTTAATTAATTATAAAGAATTCCAAGCACCACAAAACTGCTCGTCCCCACAGCCATGTACAGAGGGAACGTGCTTTATTTTGAGGTCAAAAACAGGTTTCTCTACCATTTAAAATAAAATAATGTATACATAACTATCAAATAAATGACAAAAAAAACAAAATTCCAAATAAATATTATAGAAAAATGTATAAAAAATATTATATTAAATATTATAATAAATTATAATATATATTATATTAAAAAAATATATTATATAATATTATTAAAAAGAGTATAAAAAAGACTTTAAAAAATCATTAAGCTGTCATTTATGTGTATTCATGAAGTCAAAAGGTAATCTAATAATGTGGTCTAAGTTTAAATGTTAAAAAAAGAAATACATTTTAAGACATCTTGCCATACCAGGCTATTCAAACCAAATGTATTTACTCTTAGGACACGGCTACTTGTTTTTTATTATAGCCGTGATAATTAATACATTACAAAAACATTGTAAAAAATTAGGCTAAAAGAAAGTCACCTCTCTCCTCTACGTCTACTTCTATCATCGCTTGGATTACAGCGTCACGCTTCTTTTTGAATGTGATTTTTCTCCAATGAGGAGCAGAACATATGGCAAATTACTCTATGGCTCTTACATTATTGCACTCGTTGGCTATTAACTGCGAGCAGACAGAGTGTCAATCAATGTATTGGAGAATACGGCGAACATAAAGAAACAAAGTTGCTTGTCAGATTTCCCAAACAAGCAACCATATTTTTTAAAATAAGCCCAAAAAACCGCAACCCGCGACCAGGGATTTTTTCCCGCAACTTTACAAAAAAAGAAGCCCAAAGTCACGTATAATAAGCGGACTTGGCAACTGTGACCGCTTCTAGACTAGACGGTGTATCATTTCCATAGCAACGACTCTTTACTTTAGTGTTTGCTCGGCTTTCTGTAGCGCAGCTGATGAACTTCCCGTGAAACCAATATGCATTTAGAAACTTGATGCTTGGGAAACTTATGATACTATTTCAAGTCCAGTCAAATCAAATGTGTCATGAATGTCATTTGCCATTAAATGTTATATATGGGTTAAAATACATGCTTTTAAGATATATATTATGAATAAAATATAGCCTATACCACCATTCAAAAAAGGTCAGTAAGATTGAATGGTTTTGAAACAAATCCTTTCTGCAGTAAGTTTGCATTTATTTGATAGAACATACAGTAAAAACAGTAAATCTACAATTTGAATATATTTTAAAATGTGTTTTCCTCTCATATTAAAGCTCTATTACTCCAGCTTTCAGTGTCACATGATCCTTCAGAAATCATGCTGATTGTTGCTCTATAAATATTTATTCTTTTTATTATTATAGCTGGCACACCACAACGACAAAAAAAGATAGATTTGAAATTTAATTGATAATAACAAAAATATAGATTTAATTGATATAAGAAAGATATAAATCAGGACTGCACTAAAATAATAACTATTTTAAAAATGAGAAGCATATGTTTCCCATCTTTCTACAACCACAATTCCAGAAAAGTTGGGACGTTTTGTGAAATGCCATACAATCAAGAAAATGTTATGTGTTCATTCTCTTTAACCTATATTTAATTGACTGAAGTACAAAGAAAAATATCCAATGTTTATACTGGCCAAATTTTATTTTGTAAATATAAACTGATTTTGATGGCTGCGACACACTCCAAAATAGTTGGGACAGAGGCATGTTAAACACTGTCACATCAACTTTCCCTTTAATTACAATGTTTAATTGTTTGGGAATTGAGGATACTAATTCTTAAAAGTTTTGTGAGCAAAATTTTGCCCAATCTCACTAGCTACAAGATTTCAGGTGCCCATCAATCTGTGGTCATCGTTGTCTGATTCTTCTTTTCATGATGGGCTGTACAGGTGCATCTCAATAAATTAGAATGTCGTGGAAAAGTTCATTTATTTCAGTAATTCACCTCAAATTGTGAAACTCGTGTATTAAATAAATTCAATGCACACAGACTGAAGTAGTTTAAGTCTTTGGTTCTTTTAATTGTGATGATTTAGGCTCACATTTAACAAAAACCCACCAATTCACTATCTCAACAAATTAGAATACTTCATAAGACCAATAAAAAAAATTTTTTAGTGAATTGTTGGCCTTCTGGAAAGTATGTTCATTTACTGTATATGTACTCAATACTTGGTAGGGGCACCTTTTGCTTTAATTACTGCCTCAATTCGGCGTGGCATGGAGGTGATCAGTTTGTGGCACTGCTGAGGTGGTATGGAAGCCCAGGTTTCTTTGACAGTGGCCTTCAGCTCATCTGCATTTTTTGGTCTCTTGTTTCTCATTTTCCTTTTGACAATACCCCATAGATTCTCTATGGGGTTCAGGTCTGGTGAGTTTGCTGGCCAGTCAAGCACACCAACACCATGGTCATTTAACCAACTTTTGGTGCTTTTGGCAGTGTGGGCAGGTGCCAAATCCTGCTGGAAAATGAAATCAGCATCTTTAAAAAGCTGGTCAGCAGAAGGAAGCATGAAGTGCTCCAAAATTTCTTGGTAAACGGGTGCAGTGACGTTGGTTTTCAAAAAACACAATGGACCAACACCAGCAGATGACATTGCACCCCAAATCATCACAGACTGTGGAAACTTAACACTGGACTTCATGCAACTTGGGCTAGGAGCTTCTCCACCCTTCCTCCAGACTCTAGGACCTTGGTTTCCAAATGAAATGCATCTTTTTCTTCCACACTTTTTCCTTCCACTCAACTTTCTGTTAACATGCTTGGATACAGCACTCTGTGAACAGCCAGCTTCTTTGGCAATGAATGTTTGTGGCTTACCCTCCTTGTGAAGGGTGTCAATGATTGTCTTCTGGACAACTGTCAGATCAGCAGTCTTCCCTGTGATTGTGTAGCCTAGTGAACCAAACTGAGAGACCATTTTGAAGGCTCAGGAAACCTTTGCAGGTGTTTTGAGTTGATTAGCTGATTGGCATGTCACCATCTTCTAATTTGTTGAGATAGTGAATTGGTGGGTTTTTGTTAAATGTGAGCCTAAATCATCACAATTAAAAGAACCAAAGACTTAAACTACTTCAGTCTGTGTGCATTGAATTTATTTAATACACGAGTTTCACAATTTGAGTTGAATTACTGAAATAAACAAACTTTTCCATGACATTCTAATTTATTGAGATGCACCTGTTCAATAGGAGACAGATCTGCTGGCCAGTCAGTCACATGCACATGTGTCTATGAAACCATGTTGTTGTAGCACATGCAGAATGAGAGCTGGCATTGTCTTGATCTAATAACCATGGACTTCCCATGAAAGACGTCATCTTGATGGCACTATATATTCTCTGTACAATACCAATATATGCCTCCATGTCAATGGCACCTTAACACATATTCCAGTCACCCATGCTGTTTGCTCTGCTGCACCCCCATACCATGACAGATGTGTGCTTTTGCATTTGTCACTGATGAAAATCTGGATGGTCCCTTTGGTCTTTGGGACTGAAAACTCGACATCCATTTTTCCCAAGAAACAAGTTGAAATGTGGACTCATTTGAGCACAGCACACTTTTCCACTGTGTTTTTGACTATCTGAGATGAGCTCTGGTCCTGAGAATCCAATGTTATCACTGCATAAAATTGATAGCTTTCTCCTTGAGTAACAGAGATTCAAGTCGCATGTATTGATGCAGCAGCAGACTGTGTTAAGTGAGAGTGGTTTTCTGAAGTACTCCTGAGCCCATGTGGCAATTTAACACCACAGCATGAGGATTTCTCATGCAATGCCATCTGAAGGCTCCAAGGTCATGCAAATTCACCTGAGGTTTCCTGCTTAGCCCTACACAGACTGAGATTTCTCTGGAGTCCCTGAATCTTTTCACAATATGTTAGTTGGTGAAAGACCTAAATTCTTTGTGATTTTTCATTGAGAAAGTGATTTATGATTTGTTTGGCACAAAGTGATGAGCCATGACTGAGACTGAGATGCTCCTTTTATACCCAAACATGATACCCTGGCCTATATTACCAGTACACCTGCTTACTGTGAACTGTTTCAAAATATTTTAATTTGGATATTCTATAGCCTTTTCATTTTTATTTTCCCTCTGTCCCAACTTAATTGGAGTGTGTTGCAGCCATCAAAATCGAAATTTGTTTATATTTATAAAATGCATTTATGTTGGTCAGCAAAAACATTGGAAACATTTTCTTTGTACTTCTGTCAATTAAATAAAAGTTAGAGAACTAACAAATCACAGGTTCTTGATTTTATTGCATTTTACAAAACATCCCAACTTTTCTGGAATTGGGGTTGTACTTTGAAGTATTTGTAAGCAAACTTTGAAATTTTGTCACAGAATTTATGAAATATATTAAAAGAGGGTTTATATTTCTTCCATGTTAAAGTGTAAATGTGGTATTTACCCACTAAAATTACCATGTCTGCTATGTCCGAAAAAAAGGAAATTCAATATATTCTTAAAAAAAGGGTATTTTCTAAAACTAAGGGATACATATTGTTATTTTTCACTGAAAGCTAATTGAAAACATCATACACATGACAGCAGTAAAAGGGTGTTCAAGAGTTCCAGGAACAGAAGAACAAACTAAAATCTATTTTTTTTTTTAAATGCCCCTCTGGATATATTCTAATTAGGATATTTTTTAATCAAGTCTCTTTAAATTTGGGGCAAGTTATATCAGATCATCATTGAAGCTGTAGTAATGAAAATCACCAACATGCTTAAAAACTAAGCTTATGTTAACCTTATTACACTTATTTTCAAATATTTCACTGTAAAAAAGTACTTTACTGTCTTATTTGATCAATTCAATGGATCCTTAAATTAACTTAATTTCTTAAAAATCATAATGACCCCATACATTTGAATGGTACTGTAAAAACAACAGTCCTCATAAACACATAATAATCAACTGTAATGTCAACCCGACAATTAGACTGTTTTATTTAATGGGGGGGTGGTGAGGGACCTGGAGAATGGGTAGGGGGGGCGCTGGCCCAAAAAAGGTTGAGAACCACTGGTTTAAACTATAGGACTTTAACTATACCTACCTACTATATAGGAGACTCTCACAGTCTGACTTTATTGATCTGATTGGGAGTGATATTAACATGCTAGTAAAGCGGATGAGTGGTGTGAGTTTATGGCACTGCTTCATCTCCTCATATAGATGAGCTGCGGCTGGTAATGACAGCTTTTACAAACCAACTACAAATGTTTTAATGAAAGTGGTATCTACAAATCATTAAATACCAAATATAAATCATAATTAACTAAATATGAACCTTCAATATAATTTCTATTATTTTCTTTATTATAGTGCTAATTTTGAGTAGTTTTTGCCTATTTAAAGGGATAGTTCACCCAAAAATGAAAATTCTGTCATTAAAGTCGGCATGAAATCAAAATGGACTTTATTTATTTTACTATCGCACATTGCTAGTCTTGATGTTAACAATTAATCCATGCAAATTAATCTGCTGAAAAAAAAATAGTTTGTCTTGGTAATCTTTAATCAAAATCTGAACATTTACTTCCGCTCTGGAATGACATTCATTTTTTGATGACTTCAGTTTGACGGCTTGGGCAGAATATCCTTAAACACACCCCTCCGACCGTTAGTTTGCTATGAGTGAGAGACAGAGAGGAGGAGCGCAAAAATAAAACCCTGCTCTCTACTCAATATTCCGTTTCTGCTGGAAATACGTCAACTTCCGGTTCACCTGGACTTTAATTACTCACCTTCATGTCGCTCCAAACCCGTAAGACCTTCGTTTGTCTTCGCAAAACAAATTAAGATATTTTTTTATGAAATCCGAGAGCTCTCTGACCCTCCCATAGACAGCAATGATATTACTACGATCAACGTAAACATAGCAAGGAGATCGGTAAAATAATCCATGTGACATCTTCCCCCGTTTTGGAGAGTACCCCAGAACGTAATCAGCGTCTATGTTCAGGATAAAGCGTGTGCTTGCTGAATGTAAACAACGCTGATTATGTTCTGGGGTACTCTCCAAAATGGAGGAAGACAGTAACTCAGGGAGAAGAATGGTTGAATATATTGCTATTTTTATTTTCTTTGCGCACAAAAAGTATTCTCGTAGCTTTGTAAAATTACGGTTGAACTCCTGATGTGACATGGACTATTTTACAGATGTCCTTGCTACGTTTCTGGACATTGATCGTGGTAATATCCTTGCTGTCTATGTAGGGTCAGAGAGCTCTCAGATTCCATCAAAAATATCTTAATTTGTGTTCCAAAGATGAACGAAGGTCTTACGGGTTTGGAACGACATCAGGGCGAGTAATTAATGACATAATAAAATTGTTTGGGTTTACTAAACATTTAAGACCATTAACTATGACTCTTGACATTACCAGTGCGCTGACTACTGAACTAGGGAGCTGATTGTGATGCACCCAGAGATTTAGTTTGGATTAATTTGCCTTTCTGCTAATTAATCTCATATTAATCTTGTGTTTAAGCAGAGAAAAACTCCTGCTGAGATCCTATTACAAAGATGGCGGTTATTAAAGAGGAGAGTGAAGATGTGAAGATTGAAGACACTTTCAGAGTCAAACAAGAAGATACTGAGGAACAAACAGGTTGGTTTTCATTCTCAAAGCTGGCATTCATTATTACATTGTCACATGTTTACACATTAAATGTGACAGACACAAATTACACAGAAGTAGCCTGAACAAGAACAATTATTTTTGTGTAACATTATGCCCAGTATCTACTTCTGAACAGTATAAATCACAATGAAACGCACGTCAGTTTCTTTCTTGGCCATTACTTAATAACCGCATATTCCAAAACTTTGCAAAGCCGTGAGCTTTTTGATGAAATATTGCGGTCTCAGTCTTGCTTCTTCCCAAATCATGACGGGCAGCCTTGTGAAACAGCTGTTCCCGTTTCCTTAATTCTTCGAGGGCAAAGCCTAATCCAATCAGCAGAAGACCTTATCATGGTTCCGAATAGATAGATATCTTCGATGTCCGCCACGGAAAGAGCCGCTAAACACACGACACGCCATCTGTCCCACGCGTCCATCGTGTAGCCAGCGGGGTACGTTCCGTCAGGGCAGTTTGGTTCCCCCGAACCTGTGCTTCTCGTCGAGAAGATGGTGTCAATTGCGTTGAGAGACCAGTTGATCAAATCCATGATTTTTCAGTTTTGAGGTTTTGAGGAGCAATGCAGAGAGAGTCTCTCAAGTATTACACGATACGAGACAAGAGAGCAGGCAGGAGGGAAAAAAAGGGAGAGGACGGGGAGCGTGAAAAAATGCGACCGCCTCCGTTGAGAGCCAAAGAAGAAAAGTTTTTTACAACATGTTACACATTAAATGTGGAACAATTACACAGAAGTAGCCTGAACAAAACAATTATTTTGTGTAACATTATGCCCAGTATCTACTTCTGAACTTAAAACAATGAAAACCATTTTTTTCTATTACTTAATTATAAAACAGTATATGAAAAGCTCTTTTTTTTATAAAGCAAACTGTTAAAGTTCCGTTATCTATTAGTGTATTTTTATTGGTAACATGAGAATTGAAAAGTGCATTGTTGTGTCATTTAAATTTCGACAGTGCAGCAAAGATGTCTGTTCTGTGACTGTGTTAGTTACAGCCAAGCAGCATTATAATGCAAAATTAAACTGACAAAATAAACTCATTAAATTTCGAGCGCTGTGCCTTGTGTTTTTATATGCAAAGATGCGTTCTGTGAACAGCCCCTTACTTTGCAGAAACAACACAAATCCATTTAGTGAATATTTTGTCATATTGCATTTTTTTTTACTCAGTCTCCATATCAATTAGAGGTTCGGCCAGTTTAGGAAAATATGATCAATATTCAATTAATTGGCAATATATATATTTTTTTTTATTTTATTTTTTTTAAATGAAGGAGCCCTTTCTGTGTGAAAGTTTGCATGTCCTCCTTATGTTTGTGTGAGTTTCCTCCGGGTGCTCCTGCTCGCATGAATGTTAACACCTGCTCACATTTCTTTTGCCCATAAGTACTTCATAAAATTAATTTTGTAAAAAAAAATGGCCTGTACCATGATGGTGGCTGAACAAACTCAGGGTTACAGGATTAGTTTTGAGTTGACAAAACCAAACCAGTCCAATCCGGCTTCGTTGGTACCATGAAGCTGATCATCAACTTTCTGTCAACTCAGGCTTGATCCTGAGTTAATGGAGCGTGTGCACGTGAAAGTGTGACATCCGTAATGAGCAGCCAATCACATGCCTTGCAACTGTGATTCACTTCTCGTAAGAGAGTCAGTGTGATTCACTACCAAAGATTAAAAGATTGAAAATTATGAAGAATTTAAAAACAATTACACAGCAAGATGAAACAATCGATCCATGAAAGAGGAAATCTTAAAGAAAACATCTTACCATATAAGTGCAAGTAAAAGTTGTAAAGTTAGTTTATAGAGTTGATTATATGTACAGGTATAAAAACACTTAAATCTAAACTCATATGTAGTCATATATTGGGGGAAGTCGTGGCCTAATGGTTAGAGAGTCGGACTCGTAATCCAAAGGTTGTGGGTTCGAATCTCAGGTCCGGCAGGGATTGTTGGTGAGGGAGTGAATAACCAGCGCTCTCTCCTCCTTCAATACCATGACTGAGGTGTCCTTGAGAGCAAGACACCGAACCCCCAACTGCTCCCCGGGCACTGTAACATGGCTGCCCACTGCTCCGGGTGTGTGTTCACTTAGGATGGGTTAAATGCAGAGAATACATTTCACTGCTGGTTATATAATCTCTATATAATCGTGTATGTGACAAATAAAACAATTCTATTTTCTATTTTTTTTCTAGTCATGTTTACAGCTATTGATTCTAAAACGTATTTATATTGCATATTATCTATATGTTTATATTAATTTAAAATAAAAGCTTAATAATTACTATTAAACTAAGCTGGCTTGGGTAATGGATTAAGGGTATAATAATTATATAAATAATTATAAAAAATAATTATCTCTAAAAATCAGATGATTTTATCTTTAAAAATGTTTAACTATGTAGCGTCCTTTAATTTGGAGTAAGAGAAACTGGAGGGAGTGGCTTTATTGTGTCACTTTGCTTGAATTTGATTGGTCAGAACAGAACTAAACCAGAACATAACCTGTCCTGGAGCAGGTTAGCTGTGGAGCGTAAGTTACTATGGCAATGAACACTGCTAAAAGCCAAACCAGTTTCATAGTACCTAAAACCCAGAGTTGGCACAAACTAAACTGAAACTTACCTGGCTAGCCAGCTAAACTGGCTTCATGGTACAGGCCCCAGGGGCCCGTTTCAATAAGGAGGTTCAACCAACTCTGAGTTTAAACTTGAACTCTTGAGTTAACTTACTCTGAGATGGGAAACTCTGAGTTTTCGGTTTCAGAACAACTGAATTGTGTTAGTTTATTCAACTCTGAGTAGGTTGACTCTGAGTTTAGCGCGTGCACCACGACAATGAAAAGCCACGATCAGTGGAGCTCCGAAATTACAATTCACCATGGCAACAGTACCCAACAAAAAGACGTCCGTGTACTTCCATCAATGCTTAAGTTTAATTCTTAATAATTGTCAATAACTTAATAACTGTTATAATATCAGAGGTGAAAACTGTAAATTATTGAACTAATATTAATTTTAATGGTATCCCATGGCCAAGTATAAAAACAAAATTCAATCAAGGTAAAGCTTTAAGCACGAAAGGTTCATGGGTGTGGGCTAAATTACTTTACAAACATTTGACATTAAATATCATTTAGTGTATATTTCAATGCGCTGCAGCCTTTTCCACATAGTCTAACACTCTAATTAAGAAATGTAACAGGTTATTAGAGAATATGTAATTATGTGAAAAGAGTTGTCGACAAGTCAGTAGTTAATTTTATTGCAAGAAGGCAGAGGCTCCCAAAAAGGGGGGAGAACCTGCACCAGCACCACTGACAGATGAAGAGGAGATGGTCAAGTATTGGAAGAATTCTAAAATCCAAAAGTAAAATTAATAACTTTTGCTTTTATATTTGTAGGAAATAAAGATGACCAAATAAATTGTGAATAATTTGTGTTAATTTTAACAGCTGTGGTTACGGCATCTAGTAGCTACTACTCCTCCATCTGGCATCCTTCCATTCCATAGAGTAATTAGTTTCATTTTCAGAAGGTGCGATGATGGAGATATGCTTGTCATCAATGCATCCAACCACACTGGAAATCCTGAAGGAAATTCAGATTATTGGGTTACTTCCAGAGGTCACAGAAAGATGTTATCAAGTGAACGTCATTTATCAGATTAGCCTCATTTAAACCGATTTTTACACCACTGACTTACAGTCCTGTGAAACTCCTCTTTGACGGATTTGTGCACAGGAAAGAATTCTCAGAATGAGTGTGAGAGAGATGCACACTTTCCTTAAAATCTGCATACAGAGGACTTAAAATGTGCTCTGCATCTCCGATGTTTTAAAGTCCATTTTTCTTATTTTGCAAATTATCTGTCAATGGTGTAAAAAATGAAAAAAATATTCTTGTTTCTGTTTGCATTAAGATTATTTTTCTTACCCTATGGCGGACAATTTTATTTGTTTTACGTAAAATGCACTTAAAAGGAAAATCCCCCAGGAAACAACACTAAATATCTTAGGGTGTTTTCACACCTGTAGATCGATTGCTTTGTTCTGAAACAGGGATTAAAATGATTACAATGTTGCTTTTTATTCTTGGTGCAGGTCGTTTTCACACGGAAAAGTTTCTAAACGGACCAAAATTGTTAATACAAGTCACGTGCGAGTACACTGTCCTTTTATTGGTCAAAGTTCCACGGAGCTGGAATGACAATTAATGATTCATTTGTAAAGAGAGGCAAAAAACTCTCTCTCTCTCACACATACATACAAACACACACACACGTCAGGATGGAACGACAACAGCTTTGAGGGCTTGTTGTTTTTTTATTTTTTTGCCTTCTTTTTAGCTGTCAATGTAGTTTATCATTTTGAGCAGGAGTCCAGGATTCGTCGGCAAAACATTGTTAAAATGCACCTATACGAAGAGCATTAAGGCAGTATTATAAAATGAAAAGTCGTGCTTTGATTTTGAATGGCGAAGACGTGCTCACCCACAGACATCATCTACTGCTTTTCACGGAACTTACGTAATTACCCATGTGTGATATAGCCTGGTTCGTTGGTCCGTTGGATCGGATTGCTTTCTCACTACAACCGAACCGCTCCAGAGTTTGTTTTCAATCGAGCTGAGACCACCTCATTCAGGTGATCTCAGACCGATTGTTTTGGCATGGATCCGAGCGCGATTGCCATGTTCACATATGCCCAAACGAACCGAGCTAAGGGGGGAAACGTGCCAGGTTCCGAAACAACGGGCCAGGTGTGAAAACACCCTTATACCATTTTTCATCTATAAAATGCATATTTCAAGTACAAATATAAAACAATTCTTAAAGGGATAGTTCACTTTGAAATTAAAATTTGGTATCTATCAGCTTACCCCAAGGGCATCCAAGATGTAGGTGTCTTTTTTTCTTCAGTAGATCCAATTTTGATGTTTTTAGGTCAAACCGTTCTAGTCTGTCAGTCATATAATGGCAGGTATAGGTCACTGTCTCTATAAGAGGGAAAAAGAACATGCACAGAGAAATCCAAATTAAACAATTCCCCATCGTAACTACACATTGATGGCCTAAGACACGAAACGAGCGGTTTGTGTGAGAAAACGAACAGTATTTATATCGTTTTTTACCTCTTGTACACAACCATGTCCAAGTGATCTGAGTGCGCACACGCATCCGGTGTGTGACGTGTGTGTGCACGCGCTCTGGCTCACGAGGCGATCTGATTGGCTGACGCCTTCGTTGGCGCTTGAAAAGTTGCGTCAGCACCACGCTTCAGACACGCCCTCCGTCAAGCGTTGACGCCGACACCCCGTGTGAATGCAGCGTGAGCCAGAGGGCGCGCACACACACGTCACACACCAGATGCGTGTGCGCACTCAGATCACTTGGACATGGTTGTGTACAAGAGGTAAAAAACGATATAAATACTGTTCGTTTTCTCACACAAACCGCTCGTTTCGTGTCTTAGGCCATCAATGTGTAGTTACGATGGGGAATTGTTTAATTTGGATTTCTCTGTGCATGTTCTTTTTCCCTCTTATAGAGACAGTGACCTATACCTGCCATTATATGACTGACAGACTAGAACGGTTTGACCTAAAAACATCAAAATTGGATCTACTGAAGAAAAAAAGACACCTACATCTTGGATGCCCTTGGGGTAAGCTGATAGATACCAAATTTTAATTTCAAAGTGAACTATCCCTTTAATAAGACAAAAATACTCAGTAAGAAAAGCAATTTTGCATCGTGAATGAATGAATAAGGTATTTAAACTTCGCTAACACTTTAAAAAGGGGGAGGAGATGGAAAGAAACTCTGGGTTTACCGAAGAAAGCCTGCTCCCGACCAGGGGTGCGTTTCCCAAAAACGACTATGGTCGCAAGTTCCGTCATTACCAATAGAGTTCAATGGAACTATCGACCATAGTTAGCTAACGATGATTTTGGGAAACGCACCCCTGGTTAGGTTCATAGAGTAAGTTACCACGGTAACTAACTCTGAGTATAAGTTACCTCTCTTTTAGGAACGGGCTTGACTTACCCTACTTTCCCGGGGTTGACAAACCTCCCATTTTTAAACAGAAAACCCAGAGTTTCCCTCATTTCTGGGTTTACATACTCAGAGTTTTCACTTAACCTCCTTTCTGAAACGGGCCCCTGATGATCAAAAGCATTTGTAGCATATCTTGCGTAACATGGTTGCTATTAAATTGATAAAATTGTTTACCTTAACTTTTTGATCGAGATATGTAGAATGGGGGGTTACAACTAACACATACTGTATGTCAGTTTAGTTAATTTCAGAAAAGCATATTGTATGTCGCCTTAATACAACACACCTGATTCAATTCATAAGGTCATTAGTCATTAGACTCCTAGACCTGAAATGTGACAAAAAAGAGGGTATTAAAATGTAGTGTTTTGGAAAAGCTCCAGAAATTGTTAAAGGGTTAGTTCACCCAAAAAATGAAAATTAGCCCGTTTTACTCACCCTCAAGTCATAATTCGATAACTAATTATCATGATATAATCTTCCTCGTGTAAGAGTATGATATACTTTCGCCAAAAGGGGAACGAAACAGCGCGACTTTTGAATCGCGCCAAAAGGACCGTTTAAGACGAATCCATTTAGAGAGTTATATTAAAAATTATCCTTTTCAATCTACACATCGCTCTTACAAGCGTTAGAATTTGAAGCGGGTGTTTTTGTTTTTTAGACAATAGTTATATATTTATTTACAGTATTGAGGTGCTAAATGTGTGGTTTTAACAAAAGTAGTCAAATAAAGCGCACGCATTTGTAATAAAACATGCCTCACACGGCTCTAAGAGACAGGATATTATTATTATTATTATTAATATTATCAGGCAACCCAAACCTGAATAAAGGCAGAAACTAAGAAATACCTATTTAGTATTTATTTTGTTAAGGAAAATTAATGGTCGAATCAATGTGTTTTTGTAAAAAATAAATAAATCGTGATAATTTTTTTGGCGGTTACACTTAATTTTCTTCTTTAAGATGGTTATATTAAAAATTATCCTTGCTCTTACAAGCGTTAGAATTTGAAGCGGGTGTTTTTGTTCAACACATTCTGTTGACTATAAGTAACATTGTTTTTGTAAAAAATAAATAAATCACCTAATTTTGATGGTCATTCTGTTGATATAAGTAACTACTACATATCTACTAGCTCTCAATAGAGTGTTGGTAGAGTATTAGTTAGGGTGACCAAACGTCCTGTTTTCCCAGGACATGTCCTGTTTTCACGTCATGTCCTGGCCGTCCTGGCTGTTTTTTATAAAGTGATGAAAATGTCCTGGTTTTCATTATTTTTCATTGGGCCATTAAATTGACCGGCACTAGGGCACTCTTCACCTGTGGTGCTGCATGTGACGTAATCCCTGAGAGGCTGCCGTGTGGGCGGCTCTCTTTACACTCACAACCAACGAGCAGACAGCCTTCCGAGCACTTCTGCTTGCAACATGCCGAAGCACAAATGCACATTTACCAATGTGATTTTCGTGTCCACTCCTTTAAACATTCTAATATTGTAGATAATTTTGGCGCACCACTCAGTATGCTGTGTATTTAAATATTTTTGAATGAGCGTTTGCGCCGTTTACTTTCACTTTCGATTTCGCGATCGCAGGCACTCTGTGTAAAGGGAGCACATCTTACAAGATCAGATATTTGTCAATGAGCTCAGGATCTGTTGAGCTGCAAATACTCAAGCATGGTCTTTTCCATCATCTCTCCTTATTCTCGACCTGTGATCAATAAAATCTGATTTCTGCAGCTCTTGATTGCCAAGTCCGCGTTTTTTCCACAGAATTGGGCTGTTTTTAAACTGTTGCCATGGGTTGATTTCTCCAAGTGGGTTAAAGGCTTGAAATATTGCATAAATTACATTTGACTGAAATGCTTGTATTAAAACATTTTGCATTCTACCTATGATAAAACTTTCATGGACTTTTACATTAGGCTAACTGTTCTCTCCTGGTGGAATGACCTGCCCAACTCAATCCAAGCAGCCGAGTCCTTAATCATTTTCAAGAAACCGCTGAAAACACATCTCTTTCATTTTCATTTGACCCTCTAACTCTAGCACTCTCTATTCTAATGCTAATTCAAATTTTATCTGCTTGTTTCTTTTAAAATAAAAAAAAACTTGACTCTCTAACATTTGCACTCTCTATTCTATTTATATTCTAACTACTTGTTAGTAACTTTTATTTATAAAGAAAAAAGAGCCTCTAGCACTAGCATTCTCTTATCTTTCTCTATTCTTTCAACTTATTTTATTTTTATTTATTATAAATAATAGCATTATCTCTTCTTTTTCTGTTCCATTGACTTTTTATTTTTATTTAAAAATGACCCTCTAACACTAGCATTCCCCATTTTTTCTATTCTGTCTACTTGTTTTCTTTTTATTTATTATAAAAACAATGCAAAAAAATAAAATAAACTTGCTATACTGTTAGGCGAAGCTCCACCCCTATCTCCGCCCATGAACCCCACCCCCTACTGCCCTGGTAGGGTTATGGTTAGAATAAGTTGACATACTTGCAAAGTTACTGATAGTCAGTAGAATGTCTGTTGGGAGATCATCACAATAAAGAGTTAGCAGATATTAATCAGACAGTCTACTAATACTCTAATAAGGGTTAGTAGACGTGGGTGCAACGTTACTTATTGTCAACAGAATGTTCAAAAGTGACCATCAAAATAAAGTGTTACCAAAAATCCATATTTAAAATGATATAAACAGTTTTGTGTAACCATCGGAACGGCTTCCGCCTATGTCAGTTAGCAGAAGTGAGAGAAAGGTGTTTATATCGTTTTAAATATGGATATTTTTCTTGAAAAAAATGCATGGATTTGCTACAGGAGGCCCTTTGGAAAAAAACAGGAGGACTGTTGGGAAAAAAAAAAAACACCCGCCTGCTCCCATTCTAACGCTTGTAAGAGCCAGGACAATTTTTTATATAATTCCGATTGGATTCGTCTGAAAGAAGAAAGTCATATACACCTAGGATGCTTTGAGGGTGAGTAAAACATGGGCTAATTTTCATTTCATTTTAATGGTTTAATAACTGCCAGCTTAAAAGTTTTTGGGATTTAAAACTGAGGAGTAAACAATATTGAGAAGAGGTTCTGGGATTACAGGAAGCACCACTTTGAGCAGTTTAACAAGCATTGTTGTTTAGATGCTTTAAATGTTTTGATGTCTGTTGTTTTGTGCCATAAATCTGGTCTTAACTTGTATTTTTTCCCTTTAGTCCTGATGCCACTGAAAGAGGAGAGTCGAGAACTGGATGAAATGGAAGAGAAATATCAGTATGAGAAACATAATGCTTTCATAACTGAAGAAAAATCTAATAGTTGCTCGCAGACTGAAAAGGCCTCACAAAAGACAGTTCAGAACATTGAGACTAGAAGTAAATTCACTTGCCAACAGTGTGGAAGGAGTTTCACTGAAAAAGGAAACCTTAAAGTCCACATGAGAGTTCACACTGGAGAGAGGCCCTACACTTGCCCTCAGTGCGGAAAGAGTTTCACACGTAAAGGAAGCCTTCATGCCCACACGAGAACACACCCTGGAGAAAGCCGTTACATCTGCAAACTATGTGGGAAGAGCTTCTCACAGAGAGAAGGTCTTAAAGCCCACATGAGACGTCACGCCGGAGTCAAGCCGTTTACATGCGATCAGTGTGGAAATAATTTCACACGCAAAGAATCACTTAAGTACCACATGAGGATTCACACAAGAGAGAAGCGTTTTAAGTGTCGTCAGTGTGGAATGAGTTTCAATGACAAAAATCACCTTAAGAATCATGTAATAACTCACGTTGGAGATAAGCCTTTCATGTGCGATCACTGTGGAAAGACTTGCTCAAACAATACAAACCTTGCAATTCACAGGAGAATTCACACTGGAGAGAAGCCCTTCACCTGCCCTCAGTGTGGAAAGAGCTTCACAGCCAAAGGAAACCTTCAGACTCACATACGGATTCACACTGGAGAGAAGCCTTACACGTGTGCCCAGTGTGAGAAGAGTTTCACATATCAGAGAGACCTGAAACGTCATCTGCTAACTCACTCTGGTCAGAAAGTCAAGGATTCTGAGTGTTACAGGAAGGTTAGAAATCTGAGCAATTTGAAAAATCACCTGCACGCTCACTCTAGAGGAAGACCTTTTAACTGTGCTCTGTGTAATAAAAACTTTCTTTTGCCAACACACTTACGGATACACCTGAGAAGACATGCATACACGAGACCTTATTTTTGTTCTTTGTGTGGAAAGAGTTTTAGATGGCTTGGTAGTTTAAAATGGCACCAGAAAATATGCATCTGTGCAAAATTAATTTTGATTGTATAGAGGTGTTTGTTACAATTGTGATTCAGTATAAAACCTCAGAATCAAAATATTAGATTACACAGTTCCATCTTGCTGTGAAATGCCTCGCTATAAAATAAATTTGTGAATAAAAGGACATAAACTGAATGAATTAATGAAGATTGCACTGCTCTGTTCGATTCATCTTTAATGACAAAATTCACGTTTTCAATCTGGACCTGTCATTAAGATTTCAGTCTGGATCTTATTTTGTTATGTTGCAGCTTTTTTCTAAAATGCTTTAACTCCCTCCACCGACACTTGGAACTGCTCTTAGTAGTACACGAACAGATCATGAAAAGCTTGAACAGAATGATAGGTGACTTGCTTTTTATTGTTATGAAATAGATTCAGAAAATATAGCCGCAAGTGGCGATCATTGGGTCCAAGCCCAAATGGCTTGTGTAGACAATATAGTTATACAATAGAGCTCTGGAGGTTGACGTCACGCAATCTAAACTCCCCCATTTTGGCAGGCAATCAGGAGAGCGCCAGATCGGCTGTAGACTTGGTATCGACAGTGATCGAACAATAATTTAAAACCAGACTGTTTAGACCTTACAAACCTTACTATTTAAACAGCTGTTGTGTGCCAGGATGCCAGAACAGGCGGGGGAAAGCAAAGGGGAAATCATTTTATCATATTCCTAAGGATCCTGATAAACGACGAAAATGGTTCACTGCAATAAAATGCTAACAAATAAAGCTAAAATGCTAATTAGTAGGCTACCTACTAATCACACCTCATTTGGATATTTTCATGTCTGGGATTAAACGGGTTAAGATTTCATGACATTTATTATGTTGTAGTAAATTTTGCTTTCGCCAACCTAAGGAGGCAAAATAGTGTAGTGATGGGTACTCACATCACAGGTGACGTTATGATTTTGGATCATGTGTCACTTAAGGTGTGGTTAAGAGTACATCACATTAGAAAGATTGGTGGGATACCTGAACTGTAGAACCTTTACTGCATTATCAACACAAGGAAGGCACAAGTGTAATAAAATACATTTTATTAACAAAAGATAGACAAGAGTAATCAACAACTATTAAATGAATACCATGAATGGAAAAGGAATAAAGTACATAAGATGCATAAAATACAAGTGATTATGTTGGGTGTTGCTATGTCAGAGCTACGTTATCTGGAAAGATAAACTGTTGCTACTCTGAAAGAAATAAGGTGAAGAACCTTATTATGCATCAAACAAATACATGAAAGATTAGCTATAAACTGCAATCAGCTATATAACATCTAATGTCAATTAGAAAAATCATATACTGATAATACACAACAATGCCAAGGTCTCTGGAAGAGGTTTGGATAGGTAATAGTTACGTTCTCTGTGGTGAGTAAGCAGTCCGGTGGCGGTGTCTTCATCAACTGGTTGTGCTGGTAACAATGCAGTGGGGAAAGGAGCAGGAATCAGGATGCTGATCTCCTGGAGCACCAAAGGGTCCTAAAATCTGGAACATGCAGATGTGGCCTGGGAGTAGGTGCAGAAGGTCCTTAGCCTGGAACACACAAGCAAAGGTACCTTGGAGTGAAAGTTTGCTCGCCGGAGCTTAACCTTTTTGCAAATGTCTATGTGTCTTCTGCCTCTCTGGGCTAGAGACCCAGAATTTGGTCGATCTGCTTTGTCTCTCTAGGATGGAGACTCGGGACGTGCTGCATCTGTTGCTGTCTCACTGGACGAAGACTCTGAAGTTTGAACGTAGATTATCTCTTTCCTCACAGGCTGGAGGCTTAGAACGTGGTCGTATCTGTTGCTGCCTCAAAAGCTGGAGACTCAGGACTTGGTATCTGTTATTGCCTCTTCCCTCACGGGCCAGAGGTTCAGAACGTGTTGATCTGTTAGTGTCTCCTGGATGTGCCAGAACCTCAGAGAATGTAGGTTGATCTGTTGCTGTCTTCCTGGTAACAGGACTCAGACTCAGAACTGAGGTTGATCTGCTATTGCCTCACCCTTGCAGACAGGGGACTCAGATCGTAGTTTCTGTTGCTGTCCTTTCCTTTCCTTCGCAGAACTGAGACTCAGAACAAGGTGTTTCTGTTGCTGCCTTCCCAGTAACAGGACTCAGACTCAGAACAAGGAGTGTCTTTTGGGAAGGTACCTTTATCTCTTTCCGATGAGGAGGAGAATGCAATCTGGTGCATCCCCATTTCCAGGCTGTAATTGTCTATTTCCATCAGAGTGGAGGGACGCAGTGTGGCCCACCCTTCTTTTCTCCTGTGGAACTTATTTGCATAGTCCAAACCACAACCAGAATACCTTTGGCAATGTTACGAACACATTAAGTCCAAACATGATAGAAGAAGATTGAACTGTCATGCATGCATTAATTTGTCCATCAACAGCTGAGTTTGTGTAAGATGTTGCACTACACGTCGCTGTCACTGAGAATACTTATTTCTCTGAATAAGTATAAGATGTGTGTTGTATTTTGCATCAGTTTAAGGTCATAAACATAGGCAATCAGTCCAAACTATAACAACTGGGCAAAAACACAGGCAAAGGGTCATCCAAAAGACAGGCAGGGAAACAAAACCGGATGCAATGACATGGGAGAACCAGGAAATGAGGCTTAGAAATGCAGTACAGACAAATAAAAGAACCAGGCTTGTATAGGGTGAGCAGAAAGAGTTAAGGGGGACCTATTATGCTCCTTTTTACAAGATGTAAAATAAGTCTCTGATATCCCCAGAGTGTGTATGTGAAGTTTTAGCTCAAAATACCCGACAGATAATTTTTTATAGCTTGTTAAAATTGCCACTTTTAGGGTATGAGCCAAAATGCTCTGATATTGAGTATGTTGCTTTAAATGTGAGTGAGCTGTTGCTCCCGGAGAAGAGGGCGGAGATTCAAGAGCTCAAGCTCCACATTAGCAGTGCTAGCCTTTGCAAATAAACAGTCCACTATTAATACAAGCCTGTTATCTTAAAGCCCGGCTCACACTGTGCGATTTTGGCCACGATTTGGTCGTCTGAGACAAATTTTGAAAATCCTAAAAGATTCCTATAATCCTAGGCTAAAATCTGTAATCTTTGATCGCTGGTTTGACATGTTCACCGACAGCCGATTAATGGCTGTTGCGATCAAATTTCACCTCCGACAAAATTCTGGCAGTGTCAGAAGATTTGGCGCACAGACCTGCAGTGTGACTACCCCTACGATGAATGTCAAACTGTCTCCGTTTTTCAAGACAAGCTATGAGCAGAATTAATGCTGGAGAATTATTCTATCAGCCATAAACTCCGGCGCTCTCGTCCTCCGCTCACGGAATTCATCTGATATGTTGCCTTTTCTATATAAACACTGGTTGCGCCGCTGTTTTCATGTGGGTGTGTAGAGCTGCATACACTATTCTTCTTAAATATGCCGGTATTGCCTCCGTTCATATACTTTTCATGATAGCCAACATTTCGGTCCCGCGTGCAATGCAGTTCGCAGTCACTGGACGTGTCCGGACAAGTTTTCTTGCGCGCACCCGTTTTTAACTCGTCTTGACTGTCGTACAGTCTGACATTAATGACAACTGAGATCCCATAGTGTGACATGATCATCATGTTCGTACAGTCTGACAAGTACAATCCTAAAGGACTTTTAAAAAATCGCACAGTGTGAGCCCGGCTTTACAGAAAACAACTCGGTTTCAAAGTCAGTCATCTGATTATACTGTGCATAATAAATTCGCATTTATGAATTACACAGACGGGGAGCACGGTGGGATAAAAATAACAACATAACTGGTCTCATGCCATTCCTTACATTTCCTTAGACAATGAAACTTAACTACAGTGTCCTCAGGCTCAGATGGAGGGAGATTATGAAGACTCCTATGTTCGTTAGTGCATCCCAAAACACAACACTCGAAATGCCTCTTTGGTGCTGACATTGTATATCTCCAGCAGCTACAGTAATCAGTAACGTTAGTGGTGGAGGCAGACTGCAGCTTCTCACTCAGGGCTGTGTCTGTGCTTATAGGGCAGCGTCACTAATGGACAGGACTTTTTCCCCTCAGTGACGTGCACAGAGGGAGAATCTGAAACAGCTCGTTTGGAGAGAGTTCATGATTTATTGGTTTTATTAAAAAATGAGTGGGTGGATTTTTACCATTATAGGCTAGTTGTTTTCACACACTGCGGCTACACAACTGTGTTCAAACACCTTATAAAAGTGATTTTTACATAATAGGTCCCCTTTAAACAGCACAAATATTCGCTGTTTGCCATGGTGAATCGATTTGATCCATGATCGACATTAAGGGCTGCTTAAGAATAAGCGTGCACATCAAATTATCCTGACTCATTGAACCTGGATCGAATTAGTGAGATTGCGTGAACTTGAATTGTCGTTTATGAAACCGCTTTAGTCCCGATTGATTTGTTAGGTTATTTCAAATCAGGTTTTGGACTTTAATCCCCGCTTTTCTTAGCATATTTTATGAAACAGGCCCCTGGTTAAAGTAAACGTTTGTTTGTAAACATTTTAAGTAATAAACACATGAAAAAAACCCTGCAAATTTGAAATTTAAATGTTTTTTTTTTATTGGCATAGTATAATTCATCTTTATTGAGTTTCTTATTTATTGAGATGATATTACTTATTGACAAGGCATTTGAATTATTTTACATATTTGCAATTACAAAATGGCAATATACAACAATAAAATAATGTATATAATAATGCAGATAATGGTATGTTTGTCACTTTATGAATGTTGCGATGTTGAATCTGGGGAGGTCAGGTGACCAACAGAAAGATCGCACACATCTCAATTCTCACAAAGATGCTGTTCTGTGTTCTCGCGTCCCTCCGAGTGTGCTCTTCCAAGGTCATCTGGCAAGACCGGTCTCCATGAGAACACAAGTCCGTTCTTTGTGTTCTTGGAATTGAGAAACAGCCAATATTTCATGTCTTCCATTGCATTCGTTATTTGTAGTGCGCCAGCCCCCCTTATGCTTCTGGTACTTTTAATATAAAACAGTTTCAGCTTTTAAAATCAGTTTTATAGCAAAAAACAAAAACTATGTGTCTTACAATAATGTGTTTTTCAGGCTCTTTAATGTGGCATGACAGATCGCTGTATTTATGTGAATCAATTAATTTAATTATACTGTTTTATTTGTGAAAATTCCACCACCTACTCCACAAAAACGTCTGTGGTGTCCAAACTTTCATTCCTCATGTGTAGCCTGTTTAATTAATAAAACCTCAAGGTTGAAGTGGACTCCAACTCATTAACATAAGTTATATTGTTTTCTTTTCTGAGGTAGGCTTTAACTTTAAGTGACTATTCACAAACTGTTTTATTCATGGTATAATACAGTAAATGATTGGACATAATATTTAACGTCTTCCATTCATTAATTGTAGCATGAAAGCTGTACTAGCTTTCTTTAACAATAATTGTTATATGGATGATAATTAGTAACTTTGTCTATTGCTATTATGAATGTTTTAGCATGACTTTGTAAAATCTGAATTTTTTTTTTTTCAAAATATTCTGATGTTAGTTTATTAATTTTTTGTTTGTAGAAGGACTCTTTCAGTGAATTAATGAAAGTCACTCCGGGAGGAAAACTTGGCACTCTTCACATCTTAAGATTTGATCTTCAACACAAGGTTTTCTTTTATCTTTTCTGAATTATTGTTTTGGGATGACTTTCTTTGTATTGGAGTTTACTCATTATACAGATTAGTTTTTCATCTCATTGTCATCAGTCTATAAGAATATTATTGTTGCCTGCTCAGAGTTTGTACGAACAACATTTATGAACATTAGCCATGGTTTTATCATACTAAAACAGTGTTTTTTTTTTGGCATATTCACTACCATTTGCATAAAATAAAATAAAAATCTATGGTTTTAGTAGCAACACCATGGTTAATTCACGGTTAATTCATGGGTGCCATGGAATAAATGGGTCATTCTACAGAAATGTCCTCTTTTGGTATGGCAAGATGTCTTAAAATGTATTTCTTTTTCTAACATTTAAACAGACCACATTATAAGATTAGCTTTTGACTTTATGACTACATATAAATGACAGCTTAATGACTTTTAAAATCTTTTTTGTGCAATTATTAAACACCACATGTACCATTTTTTGTTTTAGCAATATTAAAGTGTTTAAATATTATTTCTCGATTTTCTTTTTCAGCACATGTAGACAGAAATTCAGACAAATAATGAAAATGCAAGAAATAATGAGAATATGTCTTATGTTTATATTAAAACCATGGACAAGGGAAGACTTTTCACAATCATGTCAATGAATGTAAATGTGTAATAAATGTGTAAATGTCCTGAGAGAAGAGCAGTTTGTGTTTATGAAGAATAATAATAATAACAATAACACACATACTGCACATAAAGAGCTGTGAAACTATGAAATCACACCGTTTGCATATTAGCGTAACTCTGGATTCTGCACCAGTCGTTAAAATTGTGTCTACTATAAATATATATATATAATCTAACGCTTGTTTAGTTCTGAACAGAATGTGTTTTATTCAGCGGCTGTGAACGGGACTTTTATTTTGGCTGCCGGACGCTGTGACGTCACACCCCCGCGACGCGCTGCTCTCTCGAGATCCGGCTGAAGAAAGGTTTGTTTGTGTTCGTTTAAAGTGTTAAAATCGATGCAAACTGTTCAGGCGTTAAGTTATACACGATTAACGCTTTATCCGACAGTGATGAATGTTATTTTAGCGAGTAAAGCGCATCCGTAAGTTAAAGCTGCGTCTCGTGTCGCTCCCTATCGAGAAGACTTCACTGTTAGACATGCTCCCTAAACACTTGTGAAGCGGCACAATCTCCACAGCTGCTGTGTTAGAGATACTGAGTTGTTTCAGTGCCACACTACTAGCATACAGATATCTCAGAAAATGACAGTTGAGGTCACCGTTTAGAGTCACTAAAGTTTTAAAGTATGTGATATTTATTGTACTTCAGTATGAAAAGCATGTTTTGATTATTAGATGTATTAAAACAGTGGACAGTGACACACTGCAAGGGATCCGCCAGTAGTGGGCACTCCTGCAACATAAGCAATACGTACTTGCAAGTGAACGAGGGAAGGACAAAACATTGGACTGGACAGCCTCAGTTCATCATAAACACGAGTAAAGTAGTGATGAGAGAGCTCATGAGAGCAGCTACTCAATTAACTTCATTTGAGGGCATTAACTCGAATTGACCATTTGAAGGGGGCCGTCCCGATCTTTTTCTGGGGGGAATTGGATTAAATTTAAATGGCAATTCAGCTAATTTACATATTCACAAATATAAAACTTATTTGTCTGTATTCAATTAAATTAGTGTTAGATTATAATCAATTTATTGAATTAGATTTTTTCGTAATATGCGTTGTGACTAAACGCATATTAATATATTTGTGTTGTTATATTTTCACACTGAACTTCCAAATTAATATAGAAACAACAAAGATGGTATATTTTAAATATGTTTAATGGCATCTTTTTACTAGAGTATTATCAATCGCTGTTTCTTTAAAGTGCCCCTATTACGCCATTTTTAAGGTAGCTAATATTGTTTTATGGGTGTCCTAAAACAGGTTTACATGCATCCAAGGTCAAAAAACAGTTTAGTTTTCTCAAAAAATAGCTTTAATTTTACCTCATTTCTAAATGATTCCTAAACGACTCGTGCGAAGCAGTTCGAAGAAATCAGTCTCTCTAAACCCCTCCCTCGCTGCTGTGATTGGTCAGATGGCGCAGTCCTTTGTGATTGGTCTACCGCGTACAGCGCAAATGACAGCCATGGGCGGACATTAAGCGAATGTGTTACTTCATGACGTACAGCCGCAACAGAATAAGATTCAAATTCTTTCAAAAAAAAAGAAAAAATTCTTTTTTTTGATAGACAATAACATTACATATCGTGCACTTTCAGCTTCACAACTTTGCAGAAAGTTTATGTTCACATACTGCTACATGACACACTGCATGAAAGCCAAGGTAATATTCGAAAAGGCATAATAGGGGCACTTTAATAAAACCTGATGTCCAATTTTCTCCCAACTCTTTACGGTCATTTATGATTTTATAACTGATTTAAGACTCTGTTTATGAGGTAACTCGCCAGAACCATGTATTTTTACATCATTGTGTGTGGTTTTGTCCACTGAAGCGCTGGCGCGCTTGTCTGAAGCGGCTCAGTTTACGAGTTGCAGCCAAACGCGCAGATTTTCAAACTATACTTCCTGCTTTGACAAAAATCTTCGTCCAGTGTCGGCGCTATTTCTTGCCAGAAGTTATGACCGATAACACTGTCTTTAAACTAACTTTAGAAATGTGGATATCTCATAACTCCCTCACATAAGCGCTTGTCAAAACTGACATCTATTGATGTTGTGGTCTCCGGTAGATTGTTGTTATTGCGTCTCTCGCTTTTCTTTTTGGCTGACCCGGGCCAGTGTTGCCGCCTTGTGGACAAACTTATTAGTGCAAGAACAATTCAAGGCGAATGTGCAACCTGCATACTCTTCCTCGGGCCAGATGAAGATGATTGGCGGGCCGGATTGGGCCCGCAGGCCACCAATTGAATAGCCCTGCACTAGAGAGTCACTTGAGCCGATCGATTCAGTTGAAGCGCTCGAATCACTGTGGTCATGTAGATATGCATTACTGTTTTGGGCATACATTGTTTTACATTTATTGTTGAAATAATTTCTGCATTTTTATTTCCAAGTATGTTTTTTAAGTGTCTGTATAATTTGCATTCTTTTATTAATTTTTAGCACTAGTTTGGAGTGTTTTCAGGCCATTAACGCTCATTTTGACTGACTCGAGTGATTTAGTTTGGGTTTATTTATTTCCAGATACAAGCGAGATGGCGTTTATTAAACAGGAGAGTGAAGACCTGAGGATTGCAGAAGTATTCAGCTTGAAACATGAAGAGACTGAGGAACAAACAGGTTGGTTTCATTCTCAAAGATGATCAGAAGCTGTTTTTAACAACAAGTTTTGAAGCCGCGTTCAGTCAGTATTTAACAGTGCTGAGGCTTGCTGCGCCGAGTCCGAAGCAATCAATCACAGAACACGAGAGAGGCCGTGCTTTGATCATTTTATTTTAACACATTAATAATGAAATTAAACAATTATAGAATAATATTTAAATTAATTTTAAGATGTCTCGCGGCCCCCCTGGAGCATCACTGAGGCCCCCTAGTGGGCCGCAACCCCCCGGTTGGGAACCCCTGGTCTACACCAGTTTGCTGGAAAGTATTATTTCTTATAACATCACCTGTTGGTATGGGAATCTGGGGGCTAGAAGTAAAAGTAAGATCACAAAGATTATTAATATAGCCAGTAAAATCATATTAGACCCCCAGAGGCAGCTGGTGGAACTGTATACAAACCAGACCAGGAGGAAAGCCTCACAAATAGTTCAGGACTCCACCCATCCTCTCCAACATGAATTTGAAAAACTTCCTTCAGGCAGACGATACAGGGTACCCATAGCAACAAGAAATATTTTTAAGAAATCTTTTATACCATCTGCTGTTACTTTATTAAATAAATGATTTATAATCAGGTCTATGTATATTATGTAATTAATTGCTGTTGTTTATTTGTTAATATTATTTAGTTATTTATTATCTATTTGTGGTTTTAGTGCTATTGGCCTAATTTCTATATACTTATTTTGTTTCTTATGTGTCTGTGATCCTTGGGGCAGGATGTTCTTGTATGTTCTGTGTGTCGGTTGTATTGGACTGTGAAGTCAAGTGTATTTGTGGTATATGTTTTTGTGGGGCCGAAGATGAATTTCCACATGTGTGGACAATAAAGATTTCTAATCTAATAATTATAATGCATTAGCCCGTTACAATGCATTATACATAAAGGCCTTAAGTAAAGTGTTACCAATGTGTCTATAAAACTATGAATTCCTTTTCCAACCCAGTCATCAAATATTGTATGAGGGAGCAAATGAGTGATTTTTTGTGATTGGGCTTTGGAGAGAACCAGCTTGCCATCCAAAAAAAAATAGTTTCGGACCCGGGACCAAATCTTGAGTGAATGTGAAACTACTGGATTGTCTAACAGACCCGGACGTATAGTAGGTAGAGGTGAAAACAGTAAACCTTTCTATGTTTACCCATAATTGGGGTTGCTTTTGTAACCAGAAGGCCATCATCTTTATATTACTCGCCCAGTAATAGATCTGAAAGTTTGGCAATCCCAGTCCTCCTTTTGATTTGGGCTTCTGCAAAAATGTCTTTCTTATTCTAGGCGTCTTTCTATTCCAAATTAACTCTGAAATAATTGTATCAAGACTATGAAAAAAAAAACTCTTTATACTTATATATATATATATATATATATATATATATATTGGTATACACTGAAATAAAAAAATTTTTTTTGGAAGGATGGTCATTTTTATTATAGAGACCATCCTGTGTTATTTGATCCAGCAATTTTGAAAAATTCTCTTTATACAGACCTACATATGTCTTAGTGACATTTACTTCTAAGTATTTAAACTGGGTTGAAGTTTTAAAGGACAGATTAAGTTTATACCCTGATACATTGGTGACATGGGGGGGGGGGGGCTCAGTTGCACTAGATGGTGCTAAATACCCTCAAACGAAAGTAAAAGCAATTAAAGATCTGACAAACTATCTAACGTGTTTTTGTAGCGTTGAGCAATGTAGCCAATCAAAGACACATCTGTTGATTTCTTCAACGCAACGGCCAATCAAAAATGTTCGAGTTTTCAGAATTCACTCACCGCTAGGGTGACCACCTGGCAATAGATCTGTTGCGGGACAGTAGATGTGATTTTGCGGGACACGTGTGAGACAGATACATTTACTACTGTTATGCTATTTAAATACTGATTTACATTACATCCGTTGTCTTATGTGCCAATTTATGGATGCCCATTGCCCACACTCCAGGTTGCGCTTCTGGCAACATTAAATCCAGGAGAGAGTATAAGGTTTGAGCACACACACGTAGGCCTAATGTCTGATCGAGCGAGAGAGCGCATCTGTTTTGTGTGAGAGTGAAGAGAATCCTGCGAGCGGAGACATTTGTTGCACTCTCGCATTACAATAATGCGCTCTGGACACTTGTCATTAAAATAACGCCATAGAAACCGCCTCAAACGAACTATTAAAATGAGAAGAAAGTCGTGTCTGAAAGCTGCAATCGTTTTTTTTTTTTTTTTTTTATGAAAGGAGAACATTGTGGTTTTCCGTGTGCGCTCGACCATTTCCGTCGGTGGTGCTCGAGCAGTCGACATCAGCAGAAAAAAACCCTCTCTACGGCTGCGTCGGTTGGTTATTTTCACAGCTAATGGATTTTTAAATGCCAGTCACAGTTTTTAATGTATTTCTTATTTTGGTATTTCAATTTCTGGGATGAAAAAAACAAAACAGAATACATAATTGAAATGTGGGACGCAGCTTACGTCTTGCAGGACGCGAGACAAAGCTCCCAATTTCGGGACTGTCCTGCAAAATGCGGGACGGGTGGTCACCCTACTCACCGCTGAAAGAGCTGAAGTTTTGCACGCTCGTGAATCATCTCATGACTAAGTGCAGATGCTATGTAAATAAGAGATTCATTGTGTAGTTTAGAGAGCTTGATTATAACCGAACTTTGATGCTTTTAGTGATAATAAAGGGAGCGCCCTTCGTGTGTTTTCTAGGCTATAATCCATTCAGAATTCGAATGAAACTTTAGTTTTTTGGATGCATACATGCTGCAAAGTTTCGGAAAAGATGCTGGATTCATTCTCGAAATATCAGTGATAAGTAATAGATGGGACAAAAATGCCTCAGTGATTTATTCTGGAACCGGTTCAAACTGCGAGGGTTATGAATTATCAGCATAAACCGGCTACAGCGGCAACATGGCTGCCCGAGCGAACAAAAAGACCCATAAATGTAAGCATTATTGGCATTAATAAAGATTTTAATGACAAAAGCAATCATTTGTTTTGTTACATTCAATCGTGAGTTCATATTTACGGTCATGTTCAAAGAAATGTTTGCAAAAATTGGCTAAAGTTTGCTAACGTCATATCATTACTGACTGCACGATATTGCCACAACATATTTTCATGTCTGATCTTACCGTAGACATTGAGGGGGGCTAGCCAATAATTAGAAATCGCTAAACTTTTTTTTCTCAAATATTGCCAATTCAAGAGAGAGAGAGCGCTTCTGTGCATCTCTCTTTACAATGAGTGAGTTTACTTCAAAAAACAGCGATTTTATTCTCTCTTTGTTGGAAAATATAATGTTAGAGTTTTTAAACTGTTAGTAATAAAAGTCACGGGCAGCGTTCACAAGTTTCTTTGCTCCTGGATGAGTGAGCTGCGGGATCTCCGATATATGTGTGTGTGTGTGTCAGTAAGCAGCGCATTAATATAGAACAGTAAGGCTCTAATGTACACCAGCACACCAGTACAGGTGTGTTTATTGTAGGAGCTAGACGACGTATGTTCACGTGTAACGGGAAAGTAGTGGTGTCCCAATTCTTAGGGGAATATTTTCACCCCTACCCCTTGACACTCTGTCTCAAGGGACAAGGGGAAGGGGTATAAAATAGAATTAGGATTGGGCCTAACTTTTGAGGGTTCAGATGACTATATTAAAGTATTGTTTCGGCAGAGCTCTGTGCTTCCAACCTACTTCATCAAATGGACACCGGAACTCCCCGTGCACTTTATCTTTTACATGCATGTAGGTTGTGTGTCTCAGAGCTGCTCCGTTGACCATAAATACACAAACTGTTTTTATTTACATGTTTGGAACATGTCTCAAACTCTATCTCTGCATGTGCAATGAGTTTGGGTTGATTATAACATTCATCTGGGAACACAATGTGCACTATTTTATCAGATATGTATGATAAATCATTTGTAAACCTATGCCAACACAGGAGAATACGTCAATGTTTCCAAATGTGCTAACTGTTCATCTTGATTTCAAAACAAAAATTTAAAACCTCTGCGATGCCACTCTCTTCTGGCATTTGCAATTGTAATATACATAAGTTATGTTCTCTTTTGAATGGGAACTCGCACAGCATCCCCTAGAGCAGGAGTTTCAAACCTGTCCTGGAGCACCCCTAACCCTGCACATTTTGTTCATCTCCCTATATCTGACACACCCAATTTAAATCTTGCAGTCTCTACTAAAGAGCTGATGAGTTGAATCAGGTGTGTTAGATGAGAAGGACATACAAAATGTGCAGGGCTGGGGGTCCTCCAGGACATGTTTGAAAACCCCTGTCCTAGAGGACACTACATGACCGGTGTATGATGCAAAAGTCTAAACACGTCAAAGAACTTGACACTGGCCGGTGACAGCCTATGACAGGGGTGCCAAATCCTGCTCCTGGAGGCCCACTGTCCTGCAGAGTTCAGCTCTAACCTCAATTAAACACAACTGAAGCAGCTAATCAAGGTCTTAAGAGGAAATACTAGAAACTTCCAGGCAGGTGTGTTGGAACTGGTTGGAGCTAAACTCAAAAAGCATAAAAAGTTTGATTGCATTAGGAAAAGATAAACAGGTTAACTGTAAATTTGTCAAACTATTTCATAAGACACAGTCTTAACGTAGTGTATAAGTTGATGTAACTGACCCCATGAGACCTTTTGTCTGTGTACGAGTGAGGAGCATGTGCATTTAGTTCTTGGGAGCTGAATGCACGCATTGCGAGGATTTGTGCTCCTCTTCCTTTGAGAGTTGTCCTATTTAGGCATTTGCTGCTGGGGAGCAATATTGTAGGGAGTGAAATTATTTCCTTTATGAAATTAACTCCTGATAAAGCCAAAACTCAGGAATTCACAGATACCATGCAATAAAACTAATCTGGAGAAGAGATCTCCAAAGACAACAAACAGCACCACTCCCCTTGTTCATTTACGGCCCCCACTGGTCTCCCTGCCCTGACTGCCTCTGACTCTTCCCCCTCACTCTTCTTCCCCAAAAGCAAGAATGTCGATATGCCACAAACGTTATATCTTGTGAATGTTGTTTTTTCCTTTTCATGTTTGGTATCATTTTAAAGGTCTCTGTGCGATTTGTAAAATGGTCTCAATTTCACAGTAGTCACTTATATTATGAGAAATATTGAAAACTTAAGTGAATTCTGTACTTCTGTTGTAGGCGGTCTCCTTTCAAAATCTGATAAACATTGCTCTACAGGTGTGACCATTTGGGGCACGAGAACAGCTCCTACTGAGGTTTCTCATTCCCCATACACGGATGCAATCTGTTTTGGGGCAGAGAATAAATGTTTATGGGCCTTTTGTTCTGGTAGTAATTAAGGGAAAGCTGCAAATCAGTCATTGCGATTCTGTAGCCAGATCAGCCCGTAGTGTGGAATGTATTTCATACGTTTCATACTATGTATCTTCCTGAAGTCAGGTATACATTTTTACTCTTAGATTCATCTTTAAACAACTGATGTTATGTATTTTCTTATTTTTCAATTGACTTCTTATTGTTTAGTTATGCAATTGGCATGACACGTTTTTACCTGACTAATAATAAATTGTTATATTTGATTTATTCTGAACTGTCCTGAAATCATTATGACTATTAGACTGTGAGGAGGCTTTTGTTACAGCAAATCTACGGCCAGGATAGGTCAAACTGAAGGCTCATGAATGAACGGAGCAGTAGGCACGTCATCGGAGACCTCAGATTTCTGTCTATCACTAGTGTTAGCAAGTTGTACGGGAAAAGACTAAGTAAACTACACTTTTTGTCATAAGCAAGCAGTTGGCGGCAGACAATTAGGTATTAGTCTACCTACACCCTCCGACTAACATCAGACTGGCGAGTTTGTGTCCGTGAGATCTACGCAAGAACCCGGGGCGTGAGACTCTATGCGACATTAGGTCTCCTGTGAACGGATAATTGAAAGTATGGGATTTCTAGAATAATCAAATATCTAAATTAATATAAAATCGATGTCTGTGGTCAGTTTTTAATTATAAATATTGTCTAAATTTAACAATCACTTGAAATTGGAGTTAGATTAAGCACGGAGATAAATTAAAATTGGAACTAAATCGAGATAGCGCAAATAAAAGACCGAACATGCATTAAACCTTCGACCAGGCCGCTGATTCTGCTGTTTGGGCCAGCGGGTGCATTCTTACAATATCTAGTCCAGAGGTGCCCAATCCTGTACCTGGAGATTCCTGCAAAGTTCAGCTCCAACCCTGATCAAACACACCTGAACCAACTAATTAGGATCTGAAGGAGCACTTGATAATTACAGACAGGTGTGTTTGATCAGGGTTGGAACTGAACTCTGCAGGTAGGTAGATCTCCAGGACCAGGATTGGGCACCCCTGGTCTAGTCGTTAGGCTCTCAGTAAGTCTCATCATGCTGAGGCTTCAGTATTTAGAGCTCGTTCAGGTAGAAGTGCCAGGTTGTTAGGTTCTCTGTGAACTTCCTGGGGTGCTTCATCTAGAATAGAATATACCCTATAGAGCAGGGGTCACCAGACTCGGTCCTGGGGGGCCAGTGTCCTGCAGAGTTTAGCTCCAACCCTAATCAAACACACCTGAACCAGCTAATCAAGGTCTTACTTGGTATACTTGAAACTTGCAGGCAGGTGTATTGAGGCAAGTTGGAGCTAAACTCTGCAGAACACCGGCTCTCCAGGATCAAGTTTGGTGACCCCTGCTATAGAGGGTCATCCTTTTGAGATGTTCGCTGTGCAGGCTTCTGCCTAAATAGCAACTCGACGTCACTAGGCTTTCTGTAAGGTTCAAGGTTCTTGTTTATTTGTCACATACACAATCATACAGGGTATAATCAGTAGTGAAATGTAGGTCAGGACGGGTCCGCTCAATGGACAGTGCAAAAAAATAAAATAAAAGATGATACATAACACAGGAGCATATATTTAAATATAGGTAGGAATAAGATAAGAGAATAAGTAAAAACAATAAAATAAAATAAGGAGTAAAATGTGCAATACAGTCTACTGTGGATTTAATAAATATTAATATAACCAGGGATGTGCAAGAGGAATGTGCAAACAGGTTGTACCGGGTATGTACACATGGCAGCAATGTGGATGATGGAGAATGATGGGTGTTACAGTTAATTAAATTGAGTCCTGTAGATGTTAGGAGACTGAGTTTAGGAGCCTGATGGCCTGAGGGTAGAAGCTCCTCCTCAGTCTCTCAGTTTTTGCCATCACGCTTCTGAAGCGCTTGCCAGATGGCAGTGAGATGAAAAGATGGTTACCGGGGTGATTTGAGTCCTTGATTATTTTTACAGCTCTGCTTTTGCAGCGTTTGAGGTAGATATCCTGCAGAGAGGGGAGGGCAGACCCAGAGATGCGCTCAGCTAAGCGCACGACTCTCTGCAGAGCTTTGCAGTCCTGTTTTGTGGCGTTACTGTACCACACTGAGATGCACTGAGTCAATACACTTTCTATGGCCCCTGAATAGAAAGTGTTCAGGATGTGGTGAGACCCTGAATTTCCTCAGCTGAAGCAGATGGTACAGTCTTTGCCTGGCTTTCTTGACCTGTGTTTGAATGTGTGCAGTCCAAGTCAGGTCCTCGGAGATGTTTACACCGAGGTACTTGAAGCTGCTCACCCTCTCCACAGGGGTCCCGCTGATCATAAGAGGAGTGTAGGGCCGCTGCTGTCTCTTCCTGAAGTCTACAATCAGCTCTTTGGTTTTGCTCACGTTCAGAGAGAGACAGTTGTCCTGGCACCATGATGTTAGTCTCTCTACCTCACCCAAGTATGCGGTCTCATCATTGTTGGAAATGAGGCCCAGAACCACAGTATCATCAGCAAATTTAACAATAGAAGTGGAGCTGTGAGAGGACACACAGTCGTGTGTGTAGAGAGAGTAGAGCAGGGGACTCAGAACGCAGCCCTGCGGGGCTCCTACGTTCAGGGTGATGGAGTTGGAGGTGAACTGGCCCATTTTCACCACTTGTGGTCTGCCGGTGAGGAAGTCTTGGATCCAGTCACAGAGTGTAGTGTTTAGGCCGAGGTCTGAGAGTTTGACAGCTAGCTTGGTGGGGACTATAGTATTAAAAGCTGAGCTATAGTCAATGAATAGCAGTCTGACATAGTTGCCATTTTTGCTGTCAATATGTGTGAGGGAGGAGTGCAGTACCTGAGAGATGGCTGTAAGCCTCCTTGGAAGATGTCCTGACCTAAGAACTTAGGCCTCTTCTGGCTTAAGAGAGTCGCCCTGCTGAGGCTTCTGTTCTGAGATCTCCAGTCAGTGACATTATACTCTTAAAGGAAGCCAGGACTTTCTCTGTTACAGTTTCTAGCGTTTGTGTATACCAGAGGGTTGGGGACTTATTTAGAGAAGTTCAATTTAATGTCAGTCCAGAGGTCTCCAAACTCAGTTCTGGAGGGCCACTGTACTGCAAAGTTTAGCTCCAAACCCAAACAGACTCACCTGAACCAGGTCTCACTAGGTATACAAAAAACTTTCAAGCAGGAGTGTTGGAGCTGATTTGAGCTAAAATCTGCATGACAGTGGCCTTCCAGGACCGAGTTTGGACACCCCTTTGTCAGTCAATAAGACACTCAAATCCGTCCCTTTCTAATATTTTAGACCTGAATGGTAGACTCAGGAATGGTCTATAACAGTGTTTCTCAAACCTGGTCTTGGGCACCCCCCAACACTGCACATTTTGTATGTCTCCCTTATCTGACACACCCATCTCAGGTCCTGGAGTTTCTTCTAATGAGCTAATGAGTTGAATCAGGTGTGTTTGATTAGGGAGAGACAAAATGTGCAGTGTTGGGGGGGCGCCCAGGACCAGGGTTGAGAAACACTGGTCTATAATAACCCAGTTTTGTTGCATAATGTTAGTTTTGATGTTTTAATACTTTTATCTTGGTTTTGCTCTGTTGCTTTGAGCCATTAAACTCCCAATAACTTCTATTTGTCTTTTTTCCCACTTTAGACCTGATGGCAATAAAAGAAGAGAGTCAAGAACTGAAAGAAATAGAAGAGAAAGATCAATATGAGAGACATGATATTTTGGCTGTAGAAAAATCTATACCGCCTGAAATAAATTCGGTTCAGAAGACCAAACCTCCCAGTTACTTAACTTGCCATGAATGTGGAAAGTGTTTCACATTAAAAGGAAACCTTAACGAACACATGAAAATTCACACTAGAGAGAAGCCATTCACATGCCAACATTGTGGAAAGAGTTTCGCACTAAAAGGAAGCCTTAATGAACATGTAATAATTCACACTGGAGAGAAGCCGTTCATATGTGATCAGTGTGGAAAGAGTTTCACTAAAAAAGGAAATCTTAATAAACATGTAACTGTTCACACTGGAGGGAAGCCGTTCACTTGTGTTCAGTGTGGAAAGAGTTTCAGATATAAAGAAACACTTAAATCCCACATGAGAGTTCACACTGGAGAGAAGCTGTTCACATGCCAACACTGTGGAAGGAGTTTCACACTAAAAGGAAACCTTAAAGAACACATCAAAATTCACATCGGAGAGAAGCCGTTCACATGCCAACATTGTGGAAAGAGTTTCATTAAAAAAGGAACCCTTAATGAACACATCAGAATTCACACTGGAGAGAAGCCTTTCACATGCCAACACTGTGGAAAGAGTTTCGTTAAAAAAGGAACCCTTGATCAACACATAACTATTCATTCAGAGAAGCCATTTAAATGTGATCAGTGTGGAAGGAGTTACAAATATGAAGAAAGCCTCAAGTCCCACATGAGAGTTCACACTGGAGAGAAGTCGTTCACACATGATCTGTCTGGAAATAGTTTCAAATACAATGAAACCCCAAATTCGCACACGAAGAGTGAACATTCAGGAGATAACGGCTTTATGTGTCATCAGTGTGGAGAGAGTTTCAGTTGTAAAGTAAGCCTCTACACTCATGTGAGGCTTCATACTACAGAGAAGGCTTTCACCTGCGAACTGTGTGGGGATAGCTTCTCACAAAATGGAAATCTTAAGTCACACATGAGAATTCACACTGGAGAGAAGCGATTAGGGTGCAAAGAGTTTCAGACATAACCCTTGATTCACACATGAAAAGTCCTTACAACTATAAACTGTGTAGGGTCCATAGAAATGTGTTATTCACTACTATAAAGTGACATGACGGGATCAGTGGTGTAAAGTAACAAATTACAAATACTCTCGTTACTGTAATTGAGTAGTTTTTCTCAGGAATTTTACTTTTTATAGTAGTTTAAAAACAGTGTACTTTTACTTGAGTACATTTTTAGCGCTGTATCGGTACTTTTACTGCGCTATTTTCCCTCAACCTGCCATCGCTACTTTATGTTTTTTTTTTTTTTACTGTCAACGGTGATTGGCTAAGCAGAATAATAAGTCCAGTGATTCCCGTCCAATCAAATCGCGCATAGAAATCTTGCATCAGACAGACTTCAAGACACCTGGCGCCAATTTAGTTTAATCATGGAGGAAGAGGAGGGAGAAAGCGTGATGATGCTTCAACATGCAAAAGCTCAAATACAGCACTTCAGCATCCTTGGCCACAGCTAAAGGAGCTTTTTGCAGTGAAGGTGAAGAAGGGCAATTATGTCATGTCAGCTTTGCCTGCCTAGACCAGCTGAGATATCCGCGTTCAAGAGTTCATCATCTAATTTGAAAAAACACATCGAGGTAAGTTTTGAATATCTGCTTAGTATGGTATCTTAAATATGTAAATGGCAATAGTCACAATCAATATAGTGCGGCGGGCATAAATGGGGGAGGGAGTTCATGTAGAGGTTTTAGGAGTTATTTATTTAAATAAATAAATAAAAATAAGGTTTTAGGAGTTAATGTTAATTAAGGATGAACCGAATGTTTTGACGCAGTAGCTTTATAAGTGCAGCAAATGTCTGCAGTGTGGAAGCATTAAAAGTGTCCAAGAAGATGCAAAAATCTTCACAAGCAACGACTGAGAGACTGTTTAGTTTGCATGTCATGTCATTGATGAGAAGAGGGAGGGGGATGGAGTTGTTGCTGGTACTGTATGATGACTGAAATCGCGAAATGGCCTTTAACAGAATGTTAAGTTCTCTAATACATGCATATTCTGTTAGCGCCGCATGAGCTCGCGTCGCGGCGCCGAAGATGGCTATTAGGCTGTCCTGCCCATATATTTATTTATCCTCATTAGCGACTGTTTCTATGGGCCACGATACGCAAGCCATCCGCCATTTTTGGAATGGTCAGCGAACCTTTGAGCGCACTGACTGTGTGCGTCTACAACAGCAAGTTATAAGCTTGTACATCTTTGAATATTCATTGATTATCATGGTGAATGACGTTACGTTGACCGTTCCAAGATGGCGGACGCGCCAATGTATCCGGAGCCGTCGAATAGGGCAGTGGTTCCCAACCACGTTCCTGGAGGCCCCGCAACACTGCATGTTTTCCATGTCTCCTTAACCGAACTGAGCCGAGTCGTACCACGCAGTGGAAAAGCGCCAAAATACACCTGATTCAGATCATCAGTTCATTAGTACAGATTCCAAGACCTGAAATGGGTGTGTCAGACAAAGGAGAGACGCAAAATGTGTAGTGTTGGGGGGGCCTCCAGGAACGTGGTTGGGAACCACTGGAATAGGGCATCTATACATATCTATGGTCCTGCCTGCCTGTCAAAATATGTATTTGCATACCACTGCGCACATGATGCATCATCAGCGCGAGAATAAAAGGCGTTATTATTGTAATATTATGCGCTTTGTACCGTAATGTTTTCTCACTGGTCAATGAAATCAAGTTTTTAAATCATGTTTATTTTTTTTAAGTGCAAGCAAATGTTTTTTATCAGTGGTTACAAATGAGTTACTCAGTTTGTGTTCTTTTTACAGAGAAAACATCCATTGAAATTAAAGCAGTACAATGGATGCGTCCTGAAAAGAAAAAAACTCTGAAGAACAGAGGTGTGATTCAGCTGTGAAGCAGATGAAGATTAAAGACTACTCTACATCATGCAGGCAGGTTACTCAGTCCACAGCTGACAGGCTTGTAGTTGAGTTTGTCTGTGACAGTCTTCAGCCCTTTACCATAGTCGAACTTCCAACATTCAAAAATCTAATCCATACAATGCAACCTAGCTGTACAGTTATGTCCAGACCAACTGTGAAGCTGAGAATTGAGGAAGCAGCCGCAAAGATTAAAAAAAACATCACTGCTGAGATGGCGAAAGTCAGCTATATAGGTACTACTACTGATTGTTGGACCGCACGACAACGGAGTTACATCGGTGTAACCGCACACTGGATTGATGAATCTTCACTAGAAAGAAGATCTGCTTCCATTGCCTTTAGACGCTTGAAAGGATCACATACATTTGATTTGCTTGCAGGGACCCTGGATGACATCCACTCGGAATATGGCATCTCAGAAAAAATAGTCATAACAACAACTGATAGTGGATCAAATTTTATTAAAGCATTTAAGGTGTATGGCGAACAGAGTCAGCAAGAATTGATTAGTGCTGACTCTGCTGAGGCAGTGACACTGGAGAGTGAAGAAGATGCGGAAGGAGTTGTGGTTCAGGACACCTGTTCTATTTTAAACACTAACAGTGGGTTGGAGTATCATCTACCCAAGCATCAGCGTTGCGCGTGTCATCTTCTTAATTTGGTGGCTACTGTGGATGCTTCCAAGGCAGAGGACAGCAGTGAGGTATATAAGAAGCTTACCCGTTCAACGTTTGCGAAATGCCAGGCATTATACAATAAAACCAGCCGGTCTGCCATCAATGCTGAGATCGTCCAAGAAGAATGCAAGCTGCAGTTCATTCAGCCCAACCACACAAGATGGAATTCAGTGTACAATGCGGCAGAGAGGGTAATGCGGATCCTAAAGGAGCAGGGAGAAGCATCACTTCGGAATGTATGTGCAGCATTCAAAATTAAAATGTAAGTCTGTTTGCTCAATCTCACATTGTTCTAATCGGTGTTTGTGTTTTGATTTTGACCGTTTTTTTTAATTGTTTTTTTTTTAATAGGTTAAATCCCGCTGAAGGTTCTTACCTCTCTGAATACTGCATTGTAATGAAGCCTGTATCCATGGCCTTGAACATCCTTCAGTCCGAAACAAACACTCAGATGGGCATCTTCCCCTTATTCATGCTCTGCAGCAGGGTCTACAAAAGCGCTTTGGGGAGTTTATGGAAGATCCGGAACTCATCAGTGCTGCGATTCTTCTTCCGAAATTCAAGACGTCATGGACAGACAAGGCCCACATCATAAAAGCAGGTAAGATATTCCTAATAATTTGTACATGAATGAATATTATGCCAATTTCTGTTAAAGAGTGAAAACATGCAGCATTTAGTTTTTTTAATGTCATGGGTACATTTCGCTTATTCCACTTGTAACTGTTCCACTACTGTGTGTATGGGTTTTTGTGGAGTTAAGCTATTGGTTCAATATTTATTTACTTGCCTACTGTAGCATAGTCAGACTGTGAATTTTTTTTAGAAAAGACAAGGGTATTGAGGGGTTATAATGCAGCAGAGATTAAGTAGCAAGTGAACAGCTATAATTTCTAAAATATCCATGAAAACCCCACTAGTTGGTACATAACACACTGGTAAACATGTTTGTCTATCAGCATTATCCACAATTATTAATGTTTGTATTTTGTGTATATGCTAGGTATGGATTACATCCTGCATCATCTTGATGCCATTAAGGGCACCCAGCAAAACGAATCACAACATGATGCCTCTGATGAGGATGACTTATTTTCTTCCATTAAGACTGTTCCATCCCCGACTGCATCTGAATTGGATGGATACTTGGCTTGTGCCTCAGAAGAGATGGGACTGCTTCACTCGTTTCCGTTGGTGAAAAAGCTAAGCCTCAAACTGAACGCACCCTTGCCTGCCTCTGCAGCATGTGAGCGCCTTTTTAGTTGTGCCGGGCAGCTGTTTACACCTAAACGAGCAAGGCTGGACAGTACAAATTTTGAGAATCAGCTCATTGTAAAACTGAACAACAAATTCAAAATGTAGGCTCGTTGTTGACCCCTACATTAAAATCTCTGCAAGTCTGCATTCATGTTGAGAGACTTCTCAGTTAACGGAAGTTATATTCACTTCAGTGTAATTTTCTAATTTGTGCTACAGGCTGATCTTTTATATGTTAAATTGTTAATGTACAATGCTTTGCAACATTTTTTTTCTTATTAATCTGCAAGAATACCTCTACAGAATGGTTTTCATAAATGTTTCCTGATTATTGGTTGCTTCAAATATTACAGGCCTGTATTGTCAGTGCTAGCAGTCAAAAGTGAAACTGCTGAAGAAATATTGTCTTTTTTTTTTTTTTACTGAGGAACATCCATGAAAGAGAGACACTAAGCTACACTTTTAGTTTGGAGCGTATAAGGTGGAATAACATTCACAGCATAATACTCACTACTCACTACTCTTGAGTACTTTTAAAATGGCTACTTTTTACTTGCACTTTGGGTAGCATTTAGGACAGGTACTTTTACTCTACTCACACTACATTTTTGGGATGTAATGGTACTTTTACTTGAGTATGGTTTTTTCAGTACTCTTTCCACCACTGCTTAAAAGTAAAAAAAAAAAAAACATCTTAAGAATATAGTTTCAATCATATATTAATAATATTTAGCTGTATCATAAATATCAATCATATCACATGCAGCAGAGGGGCTAGAAGAGTTTCATTAACATACCGATTGACTACGAAACTGAATTTTGTTGATAAATTATTTTGTTTTGTTTAAAAATATATATATTGATATTGTTTGTATCAAAATGAAACTTTATTTCTCATTTGACGTTCAAAATTAAATAGAAATACTTTAATAACTACCATTTCTGTCCTTTAGTGTGACGTAACGTCCTATGGTGTGACACGCATAAAAGAACCACAGGTTTGTTTGAACCACAGAAAAAAAGTTGAGTATTGCAATAGAGGAGATTCTGTTACGGAATGATCAGAGCATGAGACGTGCGGATCCATGTGCAAGGCTTTATTTCAAAAGGCGTGGTCATGAAACGGGCAAAGGTCAGATAAAATGACAGGTACAACCAATGTTCCCTCTAATTTGTTTTCTTGCTGAGCAAAACTTTTCTCTATTGGGCGGACATTTTGGCCACCTGAGCAAAAACATTCTTTATGCCAGACCTGTACAGCGCACACACAAAAAAGTGTGTAACTTTGAACTTTAATGTGCTATTTATATTTGATTTGACCCTTGATGTAACTAAATTATGTACATTTTAGGTTATCTGAGAAAACATTTTTACAGTACAATACACTGCTGTTCAAAAATTTGGGATCAGTCAATTTTTTTAAGAAGTTTCCTAGGCTCATCAAGGCTTTATCTATTTGATTAAAAAATACTGAATATTATTTCATAAAATAATATTGTGAAATATTATTGCAATTTAAAATAAAAGTTTTCTATTTTAATATACTTTAAAATATAATTTATTCCCGTGAAGCAAAGCTGAATTTTCAGTGTCACATGATCCTTCAGAAATCATTCTAATATGCTGATTTATAATCAATGTTGGAAAAAGTTGTGCTGCTTAATATTTTTTGGAACCATATTTTTCAGGATTCTTTGAGAAATAAAAAGTTAAAAAGAACAGTGTTTATTCAAAATATAAATTTTGTGTTACAATATACACTACTATTCAAAAGTTTGGGGTCAGTCAATTTTTTCTTTCTTATTTATAATTTTTTTAATTAATACTTTTATTCAGCAAGGATGTGTTAAATGGATAAAAAGTGATAGTAAAGACTTATATTGTTAGAAAATATTTATATTTTTAATTAATGCAAATCTTTTTAACTTTTTATCATCCTAATCAAAGAATCAAAGCAAAATGGTTCCAAAAAATATTAAGCAGCACAACAGTTTCAACACTGATAATAAATCAGAATATTAGAATGATTTCTGAAGGATCATGTGACACTGAAGACTGGAGTAATGATGCTGAAAATGCAGCTTTGCTTTACAGGAATACACTATTTTAAAATATATTAAAATAGAAAACCAATATTAGAAATTGCAATAGCCTAAGAGTTCACAATATTACTGTTTTTTTCTGTATTTTGATCAAATAAATAAAGCATTTAACCTGAGATCTGTAAGTTAAATATATATATATATATATATATAAAACAGAAAAACATGCGAAAATTTCGGACTCAGTGTGCAATGACCTTGACTCTTACTGTTAAGGCACAGAAAAGTATGAAAAGCATCGTCAGGATAGTCCATCTGCCATCAGTGGTTCAATCTGAATTTTATGATGCGACGAGGATTTATTTTTTGCTTTTTTTCAACAATTCGTCTCCTCTCTGTCTCTCCGCGCCACCGTAGCGCCATTTTAGAGATTATCCACTGAACGCAAACTGTGTACGCTCTTCTGTATCAGCCACAACACAAGGATGCGCTATTTTCATTCAAATCAAAGCGTAAATACACGTAGAATAGCGCATATGATCTTCTTTCCTCACCCAAATTGCTCCACAACTTGAAACGTTCTAAATCAACATTTGGAGGTGATAAATACTATAATAAGGCAATTATTATACAGCATTTTATGCGTGTAACATTACTTCGAGCCTGTAAATCAACATTAGCATGCCACCCACAGGATAACACAAAATTTGTGTTCAGAGATTAGAATTACAGTCTATGATTAGAATATAAAGTTTACAAAATAATCTGCCCCACCTAGATATACGGTCAGGAGCTGCTACTGGTATTGAAATAAATACTATTTGGCTTGCTACCGAGGCAGATAACATGGCTAATTAACTAGCTAGTTTCCTCCCTCACGTTACTTCACAGAGCGGGGAATAGCAGACTAAACTATTACGTTTCTGCGATTTAGTACAATTATTACATTTAGCTGCTATCATGTCTATACTTTTAAGCCTCCTGCCATTGTTTCCATTGTCACTGTCAAAATCACGACATTTAAAACAAACAAACTGCTGGCTCTCAGGTGTCTTTGCCACTGTTTGCGTGTTGTACGGAGAGAGACCGCGTGTGTGTGTGTAACACAGTGTTGGGCAAGCTACTTGGAAAATGTAGTGAGCTAAGCTAACAGTTACTCCTCATTAAATGAAGCTTCACTACACTAAAGCCACAGCCCTGGGAAATGTAGCAAGCTAAGCTACAGCAACATGGCAAAAGTAGTTTACTACATCCAAGATATTTAAAAAATCATTTTTATATTGAACCAACATCATACCAAGTCAATGCTCTCTCAGTGATCAATAAAACTGTCAGTCAAGCAGATAGAAAGGCATAATAGTTCAGGTTAATTGTTTATTCAACAACTGTTCCAAACCAATTTGGAAACAAAAATCAGTATCATGTACAGGGCCGGATTTACCTCATATTGTGACATAGGCAAAATACATGTTTGCTGTCGGCCGGAAACCTCCTATTGGTAGTTGGTATTGTGGCTTTATTGTATACAGATACATTTATATAAATGGTAACACTTCACAATAAGGTTCATTAGTTAACATTAGCTACATGAACTAAGAATGAACAATACTTCTGCAGCATTTATTAATGTTCATTTCAATATTTACTAATGCATTACAGTTTATCTCAATCACTTTGGTGCATTTATCAGATCAGAAATAAAATTCATCTAGTCACTTGTGCACATCATAAAAGCAGTTTCTCATTATTTTGAACAAGTTGCGATTGCTTTGCTACATTCATGCAATTAATTATGTACATTTGTCTGTGTTACATTATCAGTTGCTATTGTCATGTTGCTCAAAATTTATTATATAGTTCTGTGCATTAGTCTTTCCCCTCAAAACATCTAGTCATTAGTTCATCGTATAAATCATTAAATGCAAAATTGATCTAGTTGTCATAAACTGTCGAGCACATTTTCTACACATTTCTATTAGTGTTTTTGTAAATTTGTCATGTATTGTGCAGATGAATCATGACTTTCACTAATGAAGAGAATATAGATCAATAATAAATCAGTTCTCTGTAATAGCTCATACTGTGCTGCATGCAAAAGCAAAGCTCTGCCTGTGTTTGTCTTTCTAATTTTGTGTTTTCACCTTTGTTCCCATATTTCTTTTTTCTTTTCTATATCACAATGATGTTGTAATGTTATTATTTTTTTGTCAGATCACTAGTAAAAGTGTAACTGTGAATCCTATCCAGTCTCTTTCAATCAATATCCCACATAAAGTAATGTGTACTTTTGAAATGGATATATGACATACATAAGAAGTGCAGTCTTCTGCATTTCAGTTCAGTGACTGTCATCTAAACTGTTGTCATAGTTTACATCAGGTAACACTAACAGTGCAGTTATATTGACAACATGACTAAGCATTTTGACTTCTTGTTTGTGAACAACGACACAAGGACTTTTCATTCTGATGCCACTGATATGTTCATTGACATAAATACGTACATTTGAGAGATTAACTAAAGATTTCGAGCAAGTTTCAGGCTTTTGCAGGAAATCCATTGTGTTGTGCTGTTTGTGTCAATGCAAAATTGATCTAGTTGTCATAAACTGTCGAGCACATTTTCTACACATTTCTATTAGTGTTTTTGTAGATTTGTCATGTATTGTGCAGATGAATGTTGACTTTCACTAATGAAGAGAATATAGATCAATGATAAACCAGTTCTCTGTAATAGCTCATACTGTGCTGCATGCAAAAGCTAAGCTCTACCTGTGTTTGCCTTTCTAATTTTGTGTCTTTGCCTTTGTGCCCAGATTTCTTTTTTCTTTTCTATATCACAATGACGTTGTAATGTTATTATTATTATTATTTTTGTCAGATCACTAGTAAAAGTGTATCTGTGAATCCTATCCAGTCTCTTTCAATCAATATCCCACATAAAGTAATGTGTACATTTGTACTTTTGTACTTTTGAAAGTATATATGACATGCATATGAAGTGCAGTCTTCTGCATTTCAGTTCAGTGACTGTCATCTAAACTGTTGTCATAGTTTACATCAGGTGACACTAACAGAGAGCACTGTTATATTGTTCACTATTGTTTGTGAACAATGACACAAGGACTTTTCATTCTGATGGCACTGATGTTCATTGACATAATTACTAACTTTTAAGAGATTAACTAAAGATTTCGAGTAAGTTTCAGGCTTTTGCAGGAAATCCATTGTGTGGTGCTGTTTGTACAATTGTTTTGAGAAATGCACATACTACTTTGCAAATATTAAGGATGATTCGAGAAATGCACCAAAGCGACTGAGAAAAACTGTAATCATGTATCTTATAATTTTTAATGTGTTTCTGTGAATTTCTATAATCGTGTGGACAAGACTTTTATTTTGGTTTGACGTCATGACGTCACAAGGCTGCGCGCGCTCCGTGCGTCTGTGACTCTCGGCTGAAGAGAGGTTTGTGTTTTTAATCATCTCAAGCGTTTAAATGATTACAACCAGTTTATTCTACAGAAAACTGTGAAATTAACAAACTATTATTGAATATAACGCCGTAATACTAGCAAGTAGTGATGGAGAAACAGCTCTTTAACAACTAAACTGAGTCTATTTTACAGCAAAATGCTTCTGTTTCGATTGAATCAGCGCTGAACAACACAAACGTGTAGAAAACAAACCCTGCAAGAGTTTATATGATCATACAATAACTATTATAAATCATGTGTTATTATATATAAGCTTGTTTTGAGCGGTTTTGCTCTGATTACTTGTCTCAGGAGATTTAGTTTTGTTTTTCTTTGTTAATTATTCTCATCTTAATCATGACAGAAACATGGCGTTTATTAAAGAAGAGACTCAAGACTTCAGGATTGAAGAAGTTTTCAGTCTCAAACAAGAAGATTTCGAGGAACAAACAGGTTGGTTTTCATTTTCAATGCATTTGATTCTTATTAAAATGTTAGCATGAGATTGTTATGATTGGATTTACAGGAAAGTCTAGTAGTGTGTGATCTTCAGTCATTTAGTGTGTGATCCTCAGTCATTTAGTGTGTGATCCTCAGTCATTTAGTGTGTGATCTTTAGTCATTTAGTGTGTGATCCTCAGTCATTAAGTGTGTGATCTTCAGTCATTTAGTGTGTGATCCTCAGTCATTTAGTGTGTGATCTTCAGTCATTTAGTGTGTGATCCTCAGTCATTTAGTGTGTGATCCTCAGTCATTTAGTGTGTGATCTTCAGTCATTTAGTGTGTGATCCTCAGTCATTTAGTGTGTGATCTTCAGTCATTTAGTGTGTGATCCTCAGTCATTTAGTGTGTGATCCTCAGTCATTTAGTGTGTGATCTTCAGTCATTTATAGGGTTGGGTACCGAAACCCGGTACCAATATGGCACCGGTACCTATGGAACCGGTATGTACTAGAACCGAATCAGAACGCAGATTTCGGTGCCTCATTTCGGTGCCATGCATGAGCGATCGATTAAAATATTTGTCCTTTGTTTCTCCGAAACGCACGTAAGAAGCATCACAGGCTACAACTACAAATATTTCAGCAAAATGTATATTTTAGTCAGAGTTATTGTGCTCCTATTTCATTGCGCGCCGTCTGTCTGGCGCGCATGCGCACGGCGGCGCTCATTCTAAGTCTGTGAAGTTTAGCAGAGAATCGTAAAGCAGAAGCTCACGCACTTCTGACAGCAAAATGGAAATATTTCCATGGCTTGCTAACATTTACAGATGGAGAATATACCTGTGAATTGTATGTTATGCATTACGGAAAACAGCAAACACATTAAACAGCGCGAGAAGCATCTCTGTCAGCGGCACACGCAGCCTTTCTGTCAGAGCATCTGTGAGCGCGAGCCGCTTTAAACTGAAACTATAAACTGTAGGCTACTGTATCTTACGAGTTTTTTATAGCCCTTCATATAAAGCTTGTCACATGTTTAGAACAAATTATATGATGCACTTTCTCCGCAGCAGTTCAGTCTGTGTCCTCCCTAGATATTTTATCAGATGCGCTCGTATCAAACTGTATATCAATATTATATATATTATAATAGTATATTAACTGTATTGCTTCATAATAACGTATTGATTATAAAGAATATATCGCTATATCGTACAAACTCTATATACCGCCCAGCCCTAGCTTTAATTAAAATGCCTAAAGCTAAAATTCTCTTGTATTCGCGTTTTTAAACCTGTTTAAACCAACAAAATAGAACATTATAACCTTTTTAGTCCACAACACCAGTTAAATGCTTCCTTTTGTGATCTGATAGCTTCTTGTCACAGAATGAGGCAGAAAATATGTTCCATAGGCTACTAATGCATTGATTAGCAATGGATTTTAAATATACTTAATTATTATGAAAATACCAGAGATGGCTTGAGTAATTATTGTCGTAGTCGAGTGTTTAATGTATTTGTTTTATCATTCAAAACATTTATATCTTCTGTTTACTCAGTTACAGGAATAGCAATGCCTTTGTCCATATTGAGGATTTCCTGGAGCTTCATTAGTTCCATATACTGTATGTGTGTGTGTGTGTGTGTGTGTGTGTGTGTATATATATATATAAATATAACAAGTATCGGTTCAGGCACCGTTTAGGCACCGGCACCGTTTTAAAAGTATCGATTTGGCACCGGTATCGAAAAAAACCAAACGATACCCAACCCTAGTCATTTAGTGTGTGATCTTCAGTCATTTAGTGTGTGATCTTCAGTCATTTAGTGTGTGATCCTCAGTCATTTAGTGTGTGATCCTCAGTCATTTAGTGTGTGATCCTCAGTCATTTAGTGTGTGATCTTCAGTCATTTAGTGTGTGATCTTCAGTGTGTGTGATCCTCAGTCATTTAGTGTGTGATCTTCAGTCATTTAGTGTGTGATCTTCAGTCATTTAGTGTGTGATCTTCAGTCATTTAGTGTGTGATCTTCAGTCATTTAGTGTGTGATCCTCAGTCATTTAGTGTGTGATCCTCAGTCATTTAGTGAGTGATCCTCAGTCATTTAGTGTGTGATCTTCAGTCATTTAGTGCGTGATCTTCAGTCATTTAGTGCGTGATCTTCAGTCATTTAGTGCGTGATCTTCAGTCATTTAGTGCGTGATCTTCAGTCATTTAGTGCGTGATCTTCAGTCATTTAGTGCGTGATCCTCAGTCATTTAGTGCGTGATCCTCAGTCATTTAGTGCGTGATCCTCAGTCATTTAGTGCGTGATCCTCAGTCATTTAGTGCGTGATCCTCAGTCATTTAGTGTGTGATCTTCAGTCATTTAGTGTGTGATCTTCAGTCATTTAGTGTGTGATCTTCAGTCATTTAGTGTGTGATCCTCAGTCATTTAGTGTGTGATCTTCAGTCATTTAGTGTGTGATCCTCAGTCATTTAGTGTGTGATCCTCAGTCATTTAGTGTGTGATCCTCAGTCATTTAGTGTGTGATCCTCAGTCATTTAGTGTGTGATGTGTGTGATCTTCAGTCATTTAGTGTGTGATCCTCAGTCATTTAGTGTGTGATCCTCAGTCATTTAGTGTGTGATCTTCAGTCATTTAGTGTGTGATCCTCAGTCATTTAGTGTGTGATCTTCAGTCATTTAGTGTGTGATCCTCAGTCATTTAGTGTGTGATCCTCAGTCATTTAGTGTGTGATCTTCAGACATTTAGTGTGTGATCTTCAGACATTTAGTGTGTGATCCTCAGACATTTAGTGTGTGATCCTCAGACATTTAGTGTGTGATCCTCGGTCATTTAGTGTGTGATCCTCGGTCATTTAGTGTGTGATCTTCGGTCATTTAGTGTGTGATCCTCAGACATTTAGTGTGTGATCTTCAGACATTTAGTGTGTGATCTTCAGACATTTAGTGTGTGATCTTCAGTCATTTAGTGTGTGATCTTCAGTCATTTAGTGTGTGATCTTCAGTCATTTAGTGTGTGATCCTCAGTCATTTAGTGTGTGATCTTCAGTCATTTAGTGTGTGATCTTCAGTCATTTAGTGTGTGATCCTCAGTCATTTAGTGTGTGATCCTCAGTCATTTAGTGTGTGATCCTCAGTCATTTAGTGTGTGATCTTCAGTCATTTAGTGTGTGATCTTCAGTCATTTAGTGTGTGATCTTCAGTCATTTAGTGTGTGATCCTCAGTCATTTAGTGTGTGATCTTCAGTCATTTAGTGTGTGATCTTCAGACATTTAGTGTGTGATCCTCAGTCATTTAGTGTGATCTTCAGTCATTTAGTGCAGGGTTTTTCAACCTTTTAGGACATGCGCCCCCCCCCCAAGTTTGTCTAATTTCACTCGCGCCCCCCCCCCCCAAGAAAAAATATTTTTATTTTGCTCTTTTTGATTAACATTATTTACACAAGAAATGCACAGATCCGTTATACTGATGTACATTTGATATTTACTTTACTGTTTACGTTCACTTGAAACAACCGACTGTGCTTACGAGGATACTCCTCAGGACAGCCACTGGTATTCACCTGCTGTCTGGGGCTGTTCACATGTCGCGCCTAAAAACGCGTGGAAAACGCTAGACGCGTCGCTTTCTCCTTCTTTTCAAAGTGCTCTGTAGCTTGCGCTCCCCTTGCGTCTGCCATTGCTAAGCAACCATGAACTGCGCTCTCCTTGAAGACGTGGAAGTTTCAGCAAAGAATAAAATGGATTTCCAGCACTAAAAATCGATTGCAGTAGCTCTGCTACTATATTTATTTAAAAATGACTATCCAGGTACAGCTATGATCAGCTGTTCCTTCATCTTGGCTGAGCTTTCAATGTTGTTACGTGAAAGGATGAAGCTGATTGGTTGGTTCTTGTCACATGACCTGCGGTGCGCTTGCGGCATTCTGAAAAGTTGAGATGTTTTTATCTCGACGCGCCTGGAAAAAACGAGCGCGTCGCTTCCATTATGTGCGCGCATACCGCGCGTCTACATTTGAAATAACGAACTTGAGCGCGCAAAAGATGCGATATGTGAAGGCTATCTGTTTGTGCGCGCAGGCGCGCAGAAACGCTCTGTCACAGCGCGTGAGTACCGCGTTGAGATGTCTTGGGCTTAAAATTACTTTGTTTAAATTGACAAGACTTAAAACACGTGAGAATTAAAAACTTTCTTGAGGAAGCTGCACTGGCCTGATCGTTAAGATAGTTTTGGGGGGCTGAAACCCACCTAAAAAGGGTTTAGAACCACCCCTGCCTGGTATAGCGTGCGTAATTATACTGAAACATAAATATATAACAGTTTACCTGATTCAATGGCTGAGCCTGTTTCTGAGATAACAACATGCCAATCCGTGGTTGGATTTCCGACACGACTAACCGTAAATCATTTTACACCATTCTCACTGTCGTCTAACAGCAGGAGTCAGATTGCCCCCTAGCGGATGGCTTAAGATTTGAAAGCTCGTATTCATAAATCTTCAAGGCAATGTCTCTGAATTAATTGATGCTCGCGCCCCCCTTGACAGGTGCTGGCGCCCCCTGGGGGGGGCGCGCCCCACAGGTTGAAAACCCCTGATTTAGTGTGTGATCCTCAGTCATTAAGTGTGTGATCTTCAGACATTTAGTGTGTGATCCTCAGTCATTTAGTGTGTGATCCTCAGTCATTTAGTGTGTGATCCTCAGTCATTTAGTGTGTGATCCTCAGCCATTTAGTGTGTGAAATCTTTCTCCTGCTACAATGTGCTGCGGCTGGCAGCGCGCGCTTTGGAGCAGCGCAGACCATGCACTAGCACAATTTGTCCAATTTGTCAAATCATGTCAAATTTTTACTCGCACACTCAAAAAATGGTCGCAGTCTAGAGCCCTGTATATACAGTGGGTACGGAAAGTATTCAGACCCCCTTAAATTTTTCACTCTTTGTAATATTGCAGCCATTTGCTAAAATCATTTAAGTTCATTTTTTTCCTCATTAATGTATACACAGCACCCCATATTGACAGAAAAACACAGAATTGTTGACATTTTTGCAGATTTATTAAAAAAGAAAAACTGAAATATCACATGGTACTAAGTATTCAGACCCTTTGCTCAGTATTTAGTAGAAGCACCCTTTTGATTTAATACAGCCATGAGTCTTTTTGGGAAAGATGCAACAAGTTTTTCACACCTGGATTTGGGGATCCTCTGCCATTCCTCCTTGCAGATCCTCTCCAGTTCTGTCAGGTTGGATGGTAAACGTTGGTAGACAGCCATTTTTAGGTCTCTCCAGAGATGCTCAATTGGGTTTAAGTCAGGGCTCTGGCTGGGCCATTCAAGAACAGTCACGGAGTTGTTGTGAAGCCACTCCTTCGTTATTTTAGCTGTGTGCTTAGGGTCATTGTCTTGTTGGAAGGTAAACCTTTGGCCCAGTCTGAGGTCCTGAGCACTCTGGAGAAGGTTTTCGTCCAGGATATCCCTGTACTTGGCCGCATTCATCTTTCCCTCGATTGCAACCAGTCGTCCTGTCCCTGCAGCTGAAAAACACCCCCACAGCATGATGCTGCCACCACCATGCTTCACTGTTGGGACTGTATTGGACAGGTGATGAGCAGTGCCTGGTTTTCTCCACACATACCGCTTAGAATTAAGGCCAAAAAGTTCTATCTTGGTCTCATCAGACCAGAGAATCTTATTTGTCACCATCTTGGAGTCCTTCAGGTGTTTTTTAGCAAACTCCATGCGGGCTTTTCATGTGTCGGGCCACTCTGCCATAAAGCCCCGACTGGTGGAGGGCTGCAGTGATGGTTGACTTTCTACAACTGTCTCCCATCTCCCGAATGCATCTCTGGAGCTCAGCCACAGTGATCTTTGGGTTCTTCTTTACCTCTCTCACCATGGCCCTTCTCCCCCAATAGCTCAGTTTGGCCAGACGGCCAGCTCTAGGAAGGGTTCTGGTCGTCCCAAACGTCTTCCATTTAAGGATTATGGAGGCCACTGTGCTCTTAGGAACCTTAACCCTCTAAGCACCAAAGTCGCAAAATTGCGACAAGACGTCATACTTGATCAAATAGACCGTAGTTCCTTATCTGGTGTAATATCTCATTTGTATTCCCTACCACTAGATGGCAGACATGTAGTACTTCGATTCTAGACTAGGGCTGCAACAAACGATTATTTTGATAATCGATTAATCTAACGATTATTAGAACGATTAATCGATTAATCATCGATTATTTCAATGACTAATCAGTAGCTTTTGAATGATTATTCAGCTTTTGCAACTAGTTAAAACATTGAGTTACACATATTCTAAGTAATAAATAAAAAAGAAAATCACTTCAGCTTTTGAAATAGTTTTAATGAACTTTGAACCAACTGAACAGGTTACTCTCTTTAAGTTTTCTGATTCTGTCCAACTCAAATCACACAAATACTCTCCAAGCATTGTTTAACTTTTTTGTTTCCTTTCAATATAAAAATAAATAAATAAGCTACAATAAAGACAAAAAACAATTGTTTAAATGTAAACAAATCTCTTGACAGCAGCATTAAGCAGCATTTCTATGACAACAGTTCAGTTTAACAAAAAGCACTGTCTTTTTTTGGATTGTCAAATAAGTGCTGAGTTAAAGTGAAGAAAGGTCAGCATGTCAACGTGTTCACGTGACAAGCTTGCTCTTTTTTGTGAGCAAATGTTTCCTGCAGCAGAGAAGATCCGTTCTGCTGGAGTGGATGAGGCAGGAATGCATAGAAAAGATCTTGCAAGCTTTGACATGTTAGGGAAAAGTCTCTCATTTTCCTTCCACCATCCTAGAGGATCTTCTTGTTTGGGTATTTGCGATTCTGAGAAGTACATTTGTACTTCCTTTCTCACCACCTGAATCTTTTGGTCCTCATGCGACTCCTCCTCTTCACTGAGGCTGTCCGTGTCAGAATGGAGAAGGTTTTCTAGCACTGACTCTCCCTCTCTCCTTGGAACAATGACACACTGATGCTGCCCTTCTTCTGTAGGTTTCCAGGACTCTTTTCCTGCTTTAATAGCAAGGACTTCGACGGTGCTTTGAACCTCTATTCTCTGTTCAGCAGGCATAAACTTGAGCTTTCGAAATCTTGGATCTAGGGCTGCACACAGAAGAACCGTGTTGTCTTTCTCCTTGAAGAAAGTGCTGATACTCCCCCACCTCTCCGTTAACTCTTTAGAAGCTTTGGTTAAAAAGGCTTTTCCAGGTGCTGTTTCAAAGCTAAGGGACTGCTGCACAGACCTCTGTAGCCCTTTTGCAAGTTGAGGAAAGCATGATAGTGTTGCATACTCTTGTCCACTAAGAAACTCAGTGGCACATTGAAAAGGCTGCAGGCCCTGGGTCAGCTCTTCAAGCAGTGACCACTGATCAGGCTTCAAATCAAAGTAATGTTTGCCCCTTGGTGTCACTTCAGGATCAGAAAGTGTGGCCGTAATGGGCCAGCGCTGCTCCAGCAGCCTCTCCAGCATGAAGAAGGTGCTATTCCATCGGGTACTAACGTCTTGTATGAGCTTATGCTCTGGTGTGTTCATCTGGTGCTGCTTTTCTTTCAGCTTAGTATTGGCTAGCTCACTTCTTTTAAAATGTTCCACCAGAGTCCTTGCAGCTCCCAAAGCTTTGCTGATGCTGGTGTCTTTCAGAGAACTGTTGACAATAAGTTGAAGTGTATGTCCAGTGCAGCGGACAGAGACCCAATTATGTTTCTCTGCCAGCAATTTCATTGCAGCCACAATATTTGATCCATTATCATGAACGACTGCTTTGATGTTGTCTATGGAAATGTTGAATTTTGCGACAACCTCTTCCAGCCATGTTGCTATATTGGCACCAGTATGTCGTTCATCAAGAGGCATTGTTGCAAGTGTGAGAGTCTTCATTTTCCAGTCCTCCGTGATAAAGTGACATGTGACACCAAGATATGCTTCTGTTGCAAGGCTAGTCCAAATGTCAGCTGTCAGTGCAATGAAACTTCTTCCTTCCTGAATAGTTTCCTTAACCTTTAAAAGATATCAGAAGATTTTAGTTGAAAATTTTATTTTAAGATTCTCAATTTTAACTCTTTTAGTGGTTAATCTGTAGTTTAGTCATCTTTACTGTGTGTTTAGTTAAAAATCTAGATTGGGTAACACTTAACAAGGTTTCATTTGTTAACATTAGCTATTGTATTAATTAACATGAACTAACTGTGAGCAGTACATTTGTAACAGTATTTATTTATTATTGTTATCATAAATAAAAATACAATTCATTGTTTGTTCATGTTAGTTCACAATGTATAAATGTTAACAAATGTAGTAGTAAATGTTGAAATTAACCTTAACAAAGATTAATAAATACTGCAGAAGTACAGTTCATTATTCGTTCATGTTAACTAATGAACCTTATTGTAAAGTATTACCATAGATTGTTCCCAAACATGTATTTGCAATTCTACATTAGGTGTATGTTTACCCTTTGACAGGTTTTTTCATATTTTTGTTCCATTAAGCTTGTAATGTAGGTTCTTGATGGGAGGATATATCCAGGGTGGAATGCAGAAACCATTTCCCGAAAGCCTTCTCCATCGACCATGGAGAGAGGTCTCATGTCTTTAACAATCATGTTCAGAATTGACTCTGTAAGAGCAGCAGCTTGCTGAGGAGTACAAGAATTCCTCCTCAAAAGAAAGTCATCAATAGGCCCACTGCTTTTCTTAGAACTGAAACAGAAAAAGGGGCATTTACTTCAGGACACATAGAATGGTAAAATATTAATCTGCAAACAATTATTAGAAATATAAAATTATAAAAAATAAAAAAACATTACACTACAAATTAAATGACAAGCAGAGAGACATTCTCATAAGTAACTGACATGATATCATTCTTCCTAACATCTCCTTTTGTAAGTTGTCATGAATATGGAACAAAATAAAGGCAAGTGATAAGTCTTCATTTAACGTACCTCTCTTATAATCACTTTCCTCTTATGTAATACCTAATAGTGTTATAATAATCAAAACAGTCCTGACTCCTAAGCTCGATCAAGCTTTATTCTTTGCAAAACAAATAATATTACTGTAATTATATTATTATTGTTGTTATTATCATTACTATTATTATTGCATTCTCTAATAAAAAGATTTACTGCTAGTTAGTTAGCTGTAGATGGAGAACACTCACCTTGCTCCTGCTCCGGGATGTTTCCTCTTTAAATGCTCCAGCATGCAGGTTGTGCTGCCGTGAAAGGCAAGTTCCGCCTTGCATGTATTGCACACAACCGCATTTTTTGTTTGAAGTTTTGTGAAACTTTCCCACACCTTACTTGTTCGAACTCTTTTGCACTCCATCATAATTCGCGCTGTGTGTCCTTCTACTGGAATAGCATTCAGGAGGGCTGCATACACTCTAGCGCTACAGCGCCGTAGCGGTCAAATTGTGATATTGCAGGCCCTTACATTAGGTCACGTGATCAAACGATTACTCGACAACAAGAATATGTGTCGACAATTTTTTATTGTCGACGTTGTCGACAATGTCGACTAATCGTTTCAGCCCTATTCTAGACCAAAATTACGTCATGTTCCTATTCAAAGTGTTCGAGGAAATAGCAGAGAAAGTGAGTGATCGTGTCATTGATGCGGAAGCAGTTCAGTTCACAGCGTCACGAGTGAATTGTGAGATTTGTGAGAGAAAATCGCCAAATGGCTAATAGAAAGTTGTACCGTGAGGATGTGTTGCAAATGTTATTCGCTGATTCTGACTCTGAAGGGGAATATTTGCCTTTTGGAAATGACATCGGCCGTCTAATGATCGCGCTTCTCCCGGTACATCTTTGCAGTGCAATGGTGCCGCGCGCGCAAGGCGAGAGAGTTCACGAAGCACAAACGTGATCATTTTGATCACAAAAGTGATCATTTGACCCTTTGCCCAACGGGGATGGGGGTGGCAGGGGTGGACGTGGTCGTAGTGTCCATAGGAGAGCTGCTGATCTCTGAGCTCACGGAGCGCCGCTGGCTCCGCGCCGCGGTGCTGATGATCAGCCAGATTGCGTCTTTTTTTCTGATCTCGCACGCTCTACGGGCCGCCAGTACCTAGTGCAGTCATTGTGGGGTTGGTCTACCATACTCTCAAGAACTATAAACTGTGTCACTTAGATACCTGAATGGGCAGATAGCTGGTCAACTGATCACAAAATAGGCACATGTATTTTACTATGGCAGAGTAATATAGTCATAATTTACTACTTTCTCCCGTTTTACTGTTGATTTCCTCTTTTCCTGATCATTTGGAATGAGGATAAAAAGACAAAAAACAAAACAAACATGCAAATAAGCTCAAACATCCATTCAATATCTATTATTTCCTGAATATTACTGATGAACTGATCAAAAAGTAGGCTACTGTTCACATGAGTTTTACTACTATATAGGATAGTAATATAGTAATAATTTAGTACTTTCTCCTGTTTTATTGTTGATTTCCTCTTTTCTGATCATTTGGAATGAGGATAAAAAGACAAAAAAACAAACAAACATGCAAATAAGTTCAAACATCAATTTAATATCTACTATTTCCTGAATATTATGAAATTCAAGAGGGCC